>JAACNH010004013.1:0-26007 GCA_019447015.1 Hymenochirus boettgeri
GAGAGAGGTATGGCAGTATACAGTATGTCTGTATGTACATCACTACTGTAGACTCCACTAAGCACAATCTCGGAGAGAGGTATGGCAGATACAGTGTGTCTGTATGTACATCACTCCTGTGTAGTCTCCACTAAGCACAATCTCGGAGAGTGGTTGGTTTGGCAGTATCAGTATGTCTTTATGTACATCACTCCTGTATAGTCTCCACTAAGCACAATCCCAGAGAGAGGTATGGCAGTAACAGTATGTCTGTATGTACATCACTCCTGTGTAGGCTCCACTAAGCACATTCTCTAGAGAGGTTAGGTCAGTATACAGCATGTCTGTATGTACATCACTCCTGTAGCCTCTACGAAGCAAAACTTGGGAGATAGTACGGCTGTATGCACTATGTCCATCACTCCTTTAGTCTCCACTACACATTCTCGAAGAGAGTTATGGCAGTATACAATTTCTGTATGTACATCACTCCTGTGTAGGCTCCACTAGCACTCGGAGAGGGTATGGCAGTATACAGTATTGTCTTTATGTATGTGCATCACTCCTGTGTAGTCTCCACTAAGCGCAATCTCAGAGATAGGCATGGCAGTATACATTATGTCTGTATGTACATCACTCCTGTAGTCTCCACTAAGCACAATCTCGAGAGAGTAGGGCAGTATACAGTATGTCTGTATGTACATCACTCCTTGTATCTCCACTAAGCACAATCTCGGAGAGAGGTAGGGCAGTATACATTATGTCTGTATGTACATCACTCCTGTTCTCCACTAAGCACATCTCGGAGAGAGGTATGGCAGTATCAGTATTTCTGTATGTACATCATTCCTGTAGGCTCCACTAACGCAATCTCGGAGAGAGGTATGGCAGTATACAGTATTTCTTGTATATCAATCACTCCTGTATCTCCACTAAGCACAATCTCGGAGGGAGTATGCAGTATACAGTATATCTGTATGTACATCACTCCTGTACCTCTACAAAGCAAAATCTCGGAGAGAAGTATGCTGTATGCAGTATGTCTGTATATCCATCACTCCTGTATCTCCACTAAGCACAATCTCGGAGAGAGGTATGGCAGTATACAGTATGTCTGTAATCCCTCACTCCTGTAGTCTCCACAAAGCACAATCTCAGAGAGAGGTATGGCAGTATACAGTATGAGTGTATGTACATCACTCCTGTGTATTCTCCGCTAAGCCAATTTCGGAGAGAGGTATGGCAGTATACATTATATCTGTATGTACATCACTCCTCTAGTCTTCACTAAGCACATCTCAGAAAGAGGTTTACAGTATACAGTATGTATGTATGTACACCACTCCTGCGTAGGCTCCACTAAGCACAATCTCAGAGAGAGGTATGGCAGTATACAGCATGTCTGTATGTGCCTCACTCCTGTATAGTCTCCACTAAGCACAATCTCAGAGAGAGGTATGGCTGTATACAGTAGTCTGTATGTACATTACTCCTGTTAGTCTCCACTAAGCACAATCTCAGAGAAGGTATGGCAGTATACAGTTGTCGTGTATGTCATCAGTCCTGTAGTCTCCACTAAGCACAATCTCGAGAGAGGTATGGCATTAACAGCATGTCTGTATGTGCATCACTCCTGTATAGTCTCCACTAAGCACAATCTCAGAGAGAGGTATGGCTGTATCCAGTATGTCTGTAGGTATACACCCTGTGAGGCTCCACTAAGCACAATCTCGGAGAAAGGTATGGCAGTATACAGTATGTCTGTATGTCCTGTAGTCTCCACAAAGCACAATCTCGGAGAGAGTGGTATGGCAGTATACATTATGTCTGTTTGTACACACTCCTGTAGCCCACAAAGCAAAATCTCAGAGATAGCTACGGCTATATGCAGTATGTCTGTATGTCCATCACTCCTTAGTCTCCACTAAGCCCAATCTCGGAGAGGGTATGGCAGTATACAGTATATCTGTATATTACATCACTCCTGTAGCCTCTACAAAGCAAATCTCTAAGATAAGTACGGCTTTATGCAGTATGCTGTATGTCCATCACTTCTGTAGTCACCACTAAGCACAATCCAGAGAGAGCTATGGCAGTATACAGTATGTCTGTATGTCCATCCTCCTGTAGTCTCCACTAAGCACAATCTCAGAAAGAGGTAGTGCTGTATACAGTATGTCTGTATGTACATCATCCTGTGTAGTCTCCACTAAGCACAATCTCAGAAAGAGGTATGGCTGTATACAGTATGTCTGTATGTCCATAACTCCTGTGTAGTCTCCACTAAGCACAATCTCAGAAAGAGGTATGGCTGTATACGTATTTCGTATGTCATAACTCCTGTGTAGTCTCCACTAAGCACAATCTCAGAAAGAGTAGGCAGTATACAGTATGTCTGTATGTACATCATCCTGTAGTCTCCACTAACCACAATCCATAGAGAGGTATGGCAGTATACAGTATGTCTGTAGTACATCACTCCTGTAGTCTCCACTAAGCACAATCTCAGAAGAGGTATGGCAGTATACCGTATGTATGTATGTACATCACTCCTGTGTAGGCTCCACTAAGCACAATCTCTGAGAGATGTATGGCAGTATACAGTATGTCTGTATGTACATCACTCCTGTGTAGTCTCCACTAAGCACAATCTCAGAGAGAGGCATGGCAGTATACAATGTCTGAATGTACATCACTCCTGTGTGCTCCACTAAGCACAATCTCGGAGAGAGCTATGGCAGTATACAGCATGTCTGTATGTACATCATTCCTGTAGGCTCCACTAAGCGCAATCTCGGAGAGAGCTATGGCAGTATACAGTATGTCTGTATGTCCATCACTCCTGTAGTCTCCCTAAGCCAATCTCGGAGAGTGGTATGGCAGTATACAGCATGTCTGTATGTACACTTCCTGTAGGCTCCACTAAGCGCAATCTCGGAGAGTTATGGCAGTATACAGTATGTCTGTATGTACATCATTCCTGTAGCTCCACTAGCAATCTCGGAGAGAGGTATGGCAGTATACATTAGTCTGTATGTACATCACTCCTGTGTAGGCTCCACTAAGCACAATCTCGGAGGGAGGTATGGCAGATACAGTATGTCTGTATGTACGTGACTCCTGTGTAGGCTCCACTAAGCACAATCTCGGAGAGAGGTATGGCAGGATACAGTATATCTGTATGTACATCACTCCTGTAGCCTCTACAAAGCAAATCTCGGAGAGAAGTATGGCTGTATGCAGTATGTCTGTATATCCATCACTCCTGTAATCTCCACTAAGCACAATCTCGGAGAGAGGTATGGCAGTATACAGTATGTATGTATATCATCACTCCTGTAGTCTCCACTAAGCACAATCTCGAGAGAGGTATGGCAGTATACAGTATGTCTGTATGTACATCACTCCTGTGAGCTCCACTAAGCACAAACTCGAAGAGTGGTATTCAAGTATACAGTATGTACATCACTCCTGTAGGCTCCACTAAGCAAAATCTTGAAGAGTGGTATGGCAGTATACAGTATGTACATTACTCCTGTAGGCTCCACTAAGCACAATCTCAGAGAGTGGTATGGCAGTATACAGTATGTCTGTATGTACATCACTCCTGTAGTCTCCACTAAGCACAATCTTAGAGAGTGGTATGGCAGTATACAGTTGTCTGTATGTACATCACTCTGTAGTCTTCACTAAGCACAATCTCGGAGAAGGTATGGCAGTATACAGTATGTCTGTATGTACAACTCCTGTGTAAGCTCCACTAGCACAAACTCGGAGAGTGGTATGGCAGTATACAGCATGTACATCACTCCTGTAGGCTCCACTAAGCACAATCTCAGAGAGAGGTATGGCAGTATACTTATGTCTGTATGTACATCAGTCCTGTATAGTCTCCACTAGCACATCTCAGAGAGAGGTATGGCTGTATACAGTATGTCTTTATGTACATCACTCCTGTAGTCTCCACTAAGCACATCTCAGAGAGAGGTATGGCAGTATACAGTATGTCTGTATGTACATCACTCCTGTTTAGGCTCGACTAAGCGCAATCTTGGAGAGAGGTATGGCAGTATACAGTATGTCTGTAGGTACATCACTCCTGTGGGCTCCACTAAGCGCAATCTCGGAGAGAGGTATGGCAGTATACAGTATGTCTGTATGTACATCACTCCTGTTTAGGCTCGACTAAGCGCAATCTGGAGAGAGGTATGGCAGTTACAGTATGTCTGTAGGTACATCACTCTGTAGGCTCTACTAATCGCAATCTCGAGAGAGGAGGGCAGTATACAGTATGTCTGTATGTACATCACTCCTGTATTCTCCACTAAACACAATCTCAGAGAGAGCTATGGCAGTATACAGTATTGTCTGTAGTACATCACTCCTGTAGTCTTCACTAAGCACAATCTCGGAGAGAGGTATGGCAGTATACAGTATGTCTGTTTGTACATCACTCCTGTAGCCTCTACAAAGCAAATCTCGAGATAAGTACGGGTGTATGCAGTATGTTCATCACTCCTGTAGTCTCCACTAAGCACAATCTCGGAGAGAGGTATGGCAGTATACAGTATGTCTGTATGTACATCACTCTTTTAGGCTCCACGAAGCACAATCTCGGAGGGAGGTATGGCAGATAACAGTATGTCTGTATGTACCTTACTCCTGTAGGCTCTACTACTCAATCTCGGAGAGGTATGGCAGTATACATTATGCTGTATGTCATCACTCCTGTAGTCTCCACTAAGCCACAACTCAGAGAGAGCTATGGCAGTATACAGTATGTCTGTAGTACATCACTCCTGTAGTCTCCACTAAGCACAATCTCGAGAGAGGTAGGGCAGTATACGTATGTCTGATGTACATCACTCCTGTAGTCTTCACTAAGCACAATCTCAGAGAGAGGTAGGGCAGTATACAGTATTTCTGTATGTACCATCACTCCTGTAGTCTTCACTAAGCACAATCTCAGAGAGAGGTATGCAGTATACAGCATGTCTGTTTGTACATCACTCCTGTAGCCTCTACAAAGCAAAATCTCGGAGATAATTACGGGTGTATGCAGTATTCATCACTCCTGTAGTCTCCACTAAGCACACACCTCGGAGAGAGGTATTTCTGTATACTGTATGTCTGTATGTACATCACTCCTGTAGTCTTTGCTTAGCATAATCTATATAAGGTAGTTTGCTCTCACCAAACATTATACTGAACCAAAAAGAAGTGAGAAACTGGGAAGGTTTCCTGTCTAATGATCCTACTGTCCTTGTACATCTCTTACCATAAGCAACAGTCCCGTGTACTGTAAGCATTTTATCTGCTGTAGCACCTTCATACAAAGAAAAAATGAATTTTCTGCAAAATCATTCTAGTTAATTTGGAATATATAAAAGCAAGCTTTTAACACTGTTATCTTCAAAAATTCAGTTTTTTACACAACCATGTTAAAATGGAATTATTTTCTGAAGAATAACTGATAAAATGAAGTGCATTTTTATTTTATTATCTTCCTAAATACCAGATGCCTGTAATCTCATGTTATCTTTGTTGCTTTTTACTTTCTAGATGTTTATGCAAGAATAGATGTTTTTACCAACCAACAGAAACAGAAACACCAGAAATCTAGCCTGCGTGCAAAATCGAAAGTGACAGTGTTTAACGAAACCTTTCTCTTCAGTCTACCAGACCCCCTGAAAACTCACTGCCTCATTCTCGTCTCATTGTATGAAACTGTAGTTAATGGAAGGAAACTTATAGGACAGACCTCTCTTGGCAACCAAAGCACCAAAACAGAAGTCAGTCACTGGACCTCATGATGCAATCATACGTCAACCGGTGGCAAAATGGCACCCACTTTTTATATAAGGGGAAAAAAACATAAACCCTTACTAAATGGGATTGCTTACAAATGGACTTTGTCCTTAATGAATATGATTTGGGGATTTCCCCCCAAATATAGTGATAAGGAAGTGATATAGATTTATTTTTTTACTTTATAGTTTTCCGTATAAAATCCTGTTGCCAAAATCACTGTCTGTGGTTCTGAATGATTTTAGAAGCTGCTACATTTTAGGTCAATGAAGAAATAGATTTTATACCATTAATGTTGTCTAGATTTGTGCTGCATACCATTATAAAAGGTCATCAGTGGAATTATACATATACATATATATGTGTGTGTGTGTAATAAATATAATAAATGAGTTTGTCAATCTTCTGTTGTCTATTTAGCTACTCTATATTTATGTTAAAAAAACAGCAGGGGAAATGGTGCCTGTAATGGTGCTTAAAACCAGAGTGGCGCTAAAATACTTCATGGTGATTACCTTGGATGAGCAGTGGTCCTTCAAGTAGTCATCAGGAACTCCTAACAATGTTAATATTTTGTCGTCCGCATGGAGGAAATGTAGAGAGATGAATAAAGCAGGATATTGCTTGGGTAACCATATAATCTGCAAAAAAACAACTCTTTGACATTGGTATTTGCTAACAGACAAAGGCATATTTAAAGGTTTGTTAACTTTTCACCGACAGTATCGCTGCAGTTTTTGGCAAATTTGGACCTAATGAAATTTAGAAAGTGGCTATAACCGGCAGGTAATAGCGGTGGTAACTGCTTGATCAGCCATTAAAAAAGCCTGAGCGAAAACATCCCATTTACGTAGCCTGTCAGTGGATCCTGGAAGGTGTCAGTACATTGTGGAGTGTTTTAGTAGTTTCTAAAGGTCCAGGGGAATGTTAGACAATTTTCCGGCATTTACTCTAATATGATCTGCATTTTCTGGTTTTACGAAGATCTCTTTTACCTTTGTTGCAGCCACTTTTTCTTTTGGCCGCAGCAGGACAGAACGCATTGAATACGGCACCCCATAGCCGATACTACTGCCGTGGTAATACTTATTGCGGCAAAATCACTTGGCTTTATAAATAATGAGTTTTGAAAGACAGTGATGTATATTGTTAAGTAGAATATGAGTTGTTATAATAACAATAAATGCACTTATGGTTTTGGCAATTCCGGATGGGTTGCAGTTTTTCTGAGTGGCTCCAACAACTCATTTTCGACTTATGATCAGAACAATTAAGGAGCAGCTAGAGATGATAGAGACTGTGTGGGTAGCTAACCTTTGATAAGTGATTTATATTGCTTGTGTGCAAAAAAGAGCAATGTAAAAAAAGCCAGTCTTCCAGCCAGTCCACTAGCCAACATTGTCACTCTTTATGGAAACGTATATTTATACATAGGCGCTTTCTCAGACACCGTACATGTAAAGTATTTTTGAAAGGGGGGCCATTGGTACATTTCTCATGCCATCTATAAAACTCATTATTTTTATACAGTTATTAGACTTTAAAGTAAAGCATGTTGAATGTAAATGTTTGCCTTCCTCTAACTTGTTTTGTGAAATGTTGCCCATCTCTACTTTTAATAGTGTAGGGGCTGTAAATCTAATGTGTGCAGCAAATTTACTTAACTTGAAGGTATGTTACAAAACTTTGTTTAAAGGGCATATTAACCCCTCAAATGAAAAACTATAGTTCAATAATAAAATAGTTAGAAGCCGACATTTAGGGCTAATCTGTTATGCAGCAAAATGAAGTTCTCCCCTTCCGTTTCCCCTCAAAGGTTTTTGCCTCCTCTTCAAGCTTTCCAAGCTTTTTACATGCTCACAAGAGGCAGCTAGGGAATAGCATTCAGTCACTGGGGGTCATTTACTTATACATAAAAAAGGTAAAACTATATGTAAGGAATTTGTTAGAAACAGATACATGTTAGGTTACAAAAAGGGTTTTTAAGGTATAAAACAAAGGGGAAAGTTCTTAAAGGTATGTATTATGAAAAAATGACTTTGCCTCATCGTAATTAAAGGCTATCTCCACTGCTTAAAATTTTTTTTTGCCATTCAGTTTTATTGACGAACTGGAAAATTTTGCTAGTCAGTTTCATTGAAACGAGTGGTAAAGGAGCTGTCTTACCTCCCGTTCTTCAATAAAACCTGCTGGAGCCGGGAGAGAAGGTAAGGAATGTTCCGCTCGCTCCTCCGCCGTGTAGTCTGTGAAAGTGCGAAAGTACAGAGTCCGTTGGGACATCTCAGAGGATGCGGCAGAGGAGCGAGCGATCAGATTAGTTCCTTACCTTCTTTCCCCCGGCTCCTGCAGGTTTTATTGAAGAACCGGAGGTAACACAGTAAGTAGCAATTACTATAGGTGTGTGTTGCTACATGCCTTCAATCAGTACTTGTTTTGCTCAGGTCCTATCCCCACTCCTCTCTTAACCGACTCCCTCCTTTCCTCAGATCTGACTTTTTCAAAACTGAGCATGCTTGGCAATCACTATCATCTAGCACGGAGAAAGTGATTACCCAACGGTCACCCGTTTAGTTACACCCTTCCAGTTACAGCAATCTAGTATTGCACACGCGAAAATAAGGTACATAATTGACAGCTGAAGCAAATAAATATTTAAAGAAATAGGGGGCAGATAAAAATGGCACAGTATAGTTGGATGGAAAAAAACCCAACAAAATCCAGAGTACATAGCCTTTCATTTGTTCGCTATCTGTTTTTTCCTGATTTTTTCTGTTGATAATTTTGGCGTAACCAGGGTCGGACTAGTCCACCAGGATATCAGGCAACCCCACATTCGGCCCATGAACCATACAAGAAAACATGTTAAAATGTATATACAGAGGAGGGGGGAATCAGTCAGTCATGTGAAAAACAGAGACAGAAGCATAAGCCAGATTTGTAAATAATGTGAGAATTGAGGAACAAAATATTGGGCCTTGAAAATTCCTGGTGGGTCCCTGGTCTTTTATTTTCCAGCAGGTCCCAACATTCTGACACTGGGCGTTACCAACTGGCACATTCTATACATAATGAAAAGCTTATTGCACTTTATTTCACTGTAGTTTTATTAGCATTGGCAATCTTCCATGGCTGAGTTAACTAGACTGCATTATATTAATGTTAATAACCTTCTTAGTTGGAAGGTTCTTCCCAAACTGACTTTGCCCATAAGAGCACAGCAATCTACTTTACAAAAATAGTTATATTAGAAATGCGATAAAGGTGCTTTATTTAGACAATCCAAAGTAGGACCGGACCCCTCACTGTAATATTAAATCTTTGTGGCTTCCAGTCTACCCAACTCCGTCCCTAGTGGTACCAGCATCCACCTTAAATCAAAATAATGTGGACGAGCCTCAGGCAGTATTGGTGAACTGCATCCACCTTTATTGTGCAAAGTGGCAACATGACTGCCTGAGGCTCGTCTAACATTATTTTGTTTAAGCTTGAAAGATGCTTTACTGCAAATTAAAAAAATAGAAAATAATCTTATGGCATTATGGGTATCTCATGCATGTTACATGAATAGAGAACTGTACTATTATTGAGCACATGCTAATGCAATAATAGTGATACACTGCCTAAAATACTTTCTATATTAACTAATATTGAATAATTCCTATTTTCAACATGCAATAACTAGTTTCTCCTTTTTATGTTGGTAATGAAATTATTTTCAATAAAAAACATTTATAATTATGTACAATTGTGTGTTTTCCTTGAAACTTTAGGCTAGGACCAGTACTGGTAAAGGTGCTGGGCCTTTTACTAGCCCGTATGTGGCAGCCTCTATTGATAACAGGCTGTTATGAACAGTTGTGGTGTAAATCGCTGATGTGGCCGTACAGACGATACTGGATGGTATTTCTTTACTGCCCTAGAGGCTGATCTCGGGCTTCCCCAAATGACACCTGGCCCAACACCTGGCTCCTGTTGCCAGCTGAATGAACGCGGTCAGGAGCAGAGCATGCTCGTAACAACTTGTTCAATAATGGCCATCAGCCATTGGCCGTGACATCACCATCGTGGCCATGACTGACAATCATTACCAGGAAGAGAAACAGACAAGGGATCGTAGTTCTTGTAAGTTCTAATAACTCACCGTGGGAGCGTCGGATGAATGAAGAGAAAACGAAAGTGGGGTAGTGTACAGTTATTTTGAAGCTGGTGTTAGCCTTTAACGCTTAAGGTTCGTACACACCTGCGATTGCGGGTCCCGACCCAAGACGCATAATGTGTATGAACGTTTGTTTCGGGCGATAATCGGCCGGTGTAATGGGCACTTTATTGGCCAAAACGGCGGTTTTGTCGGGGATCTCCGAACGAACTTTCGTTTCGGCCGATAATGTGCCCATACACGGGTCGATTATCACCCGAAACAAACGTTCTTACACATCGTGCGTCGCGTGTCGAGTGTGTACAAACCTTTAGGGGCTGCAATAAGATGTCCAAGTTTGCCTGTGCTATTAATTTACAGCATCCAATCAGATGCAATCTTTGTACTGGATGGATGCAGTTAGATAACATCTGATTGGCTGCTGCAGATTAATAGCATAGGCAAACTTTTGCAACCATTTATTAAATCAGCTGTGAGTAATTTAGCTTATAGCAAAACATTTGTTATGGAAAATACCATTAAAAGTATATTCTGTAGACAGAATATTTTATCGGAATTAATATATCCTTTTTTATTTTATCAAATACATTGTGGCTACAAAACAAACAGGTTAGAAACATAATACAGTTATGTTGTCAAATATTTGTATAACATTAAATTATATGCATGGACTGATATTTATCACACTTATAAGACATTGTTCCAACACGTATTAGCATCAAGGTGTTAAAGGATCTTTAAGAAAAAACTAAACTGGTATAAGAAAATGTTGTTTTGGACTTTATTGGTCCCTTAAAGGAGAAATTCATTGAGAAGCTAGAACATGTTTTTCCATAATGTTACTTGCTTGTTAATCATTTTCCATATCAGTAACTCAACCAAACCCAATATAGCTAAAGGGTAGAGGAATAATTATTCAGGCACTAATGTGACTAATACACTGTCTGTATAAGTAAATTGAATAGTAAGACACCACAAGAAAGTAAACCTGGGTGCCCATTCCCCAGGCCCTTTGCAAGGTGCATATCCCAGTACATCAAATAAACCATATGTCAACTCACCACATCTCAAGGTTGGTCCGGGTGCAGCTGCCCAAGACCCGTTGTTTGGATTCATTTACAAAACACGTAGCAGCACACTTCCCCCAGATACAAACGGGCACCAAACAGTCGCGGCCGGTATAATTATACAAGCTTTATATTTTTGTCAACTCAACACTCAATCAAAATGCAGACCTAGCCGTCTAGGCTAGCTAGAGTGGGCTGCTTTATCTTTTTTTGTATTTTAAATATCAGGAGAAGCCAGTCATGTTCTTTAATTCAGAATGTTGGGGAACCTACTTTTCCTATTTCTCTTATTCTGCTTTATGGCAGGCAAGTGTTCTAAATAAATAGTGCGGATTTATGCGCTTTGGGCAGCAAATTTCATGATACTAATCTAACAAGCACATTTTACCATATGGTAAGAGGAATAAAGCACAGCAATAAATTTAAAGCAACCTAAAGGGATCTATTTTGTGTGTCCTGGTACATTCCAACATCATCATTCACTGCTTGTTTAGCTCTAACTTTAGGTCCCACTTACGCATTTACAGCATTTTGAAGCAAAAATGTTTCTTTCCAGCTCTGCTTTCTCTAAGTCCTAAACTTGGTTGAAATTATTGATGTGCTCTGTTCATCTTACCATATGATAAATATGCAGATTAGATATGGTCTGCTTGAAATAATATCAACAGTACAACAGCAACATTCTGCACCCTTATTAATAATCCTCATACTATGCTGAAATACATGTAATATAATAAATGTTGTTTAGGGGTTTCAGCTCATCCCATTCATACTAAACTAAAGACAAATACAAGGCATCGATTTCTGATCAATTCAAAGAATTAGAAAGAATTGAAGAAGATATCAAGGACTTTTCGTTCAAGATCGTCTATCAAAAAGAAAAAAACGTGATTGGGCAAAATGGAAAATTTTCCATCTACCCCATAATCAGAACCAGACCATCCGCAGTTGAAATCTACAGAGATGCCCGGCTCAAGGGTGAAGCGCAGATGGCTACATTCATTCTTTGTCTCAAAGAAAAAAGCTGCTTGGAAGAGGAAGTTATCTGATTCCCTATCTTGGGGAAAGGGATGTAAGAGGCAAGTATAGTACATTGCTGGAAAACATGTTCATGCCTTCCATTAAAAAAAAATTTTGGACTATCCCTATAAAAATGTTTACAAAAAAATGTCTTTCAATTAAGTTTCACATGGATTTGATTCACAATGAGTTTTTTTGATGGGCATCCATATTAGCTCTGGTCGTGAAGGATTTGCCACAGTCAGGGCAAGGGTAGGGTTTCTCTCCTGAGTGACCTGTAGTGGACATCTAGATGTATCTTTGAGTAAAGCATTTCCCACATTCAGGGCAAGGAAATGGTTCTCTCCACTATGAATTCTTTGGTGCATATTCCGGTGACCCCTCTGAGCAAAACATTTCCCACATTCCCTACAAGCATATGGTTTCTCTTTACTATGAGTTCGGTAATGTGTTTCCATAGATGTCCTCTGAGAAAAGCATTTCCCACATTCAGGGCAAATATATGGCTTCTCTTGTATGTGGCCTTTGTAATGTTTCTCTAGCATCTCTTTTCAAAATATTTTCCACATTCGGCATAAGCATGCTGCGCTACTTTGTTATGAGTCCGAAGATGTTTAATCAAATTGGACCTGAAAGGAAAGCCTTTCCCGCATTCACTGCACACAAATGGTTTATTGTGAATTCTTGAGTGTGATGAACTTTGGAAAGTGTAGAACTGCTTTCCACACACATTGCATTTATGAACCTTTTTCTCTGTGTCAGTCTGCCACCAGTGTAAGCCTGCTTGGGGGAAAAGTCTCTCTCAGTTTTACATATAGGTTTTTTCATCCATAGGTTGTGCTTGGTGACCAACAGATTCTGATTTTTTTCACTAAGGGTTTCATACAGGAAGATTCCTCGTTGGTCCTATTAACAAAGCTTTTTGGTAAATCAATGTTTTATATTGGCGTTGACAAGCAATTGAAAAGGTGTGAGTATGACTTTTCCTGGTGGCCTGATTCACTTTTTGGAACCGCTAAAAGTTATTTTTTTCAAATTGCGGGTGCAGACGAGTATTAACTAACATCATGTCACCTGATGTGCGAATGCATTTTGTGAATCTCCTAATGAATTTAGTCTCATTTGCATCATTTCCTCTGATGTGCAGAATGTTTTGTTGGAACCTTGTAAATGATTTATTTTCATTGCATGATTTTATTGGCTGCACCTATTGCATTGTGGGAATCCACTTGTAAACTGCCTGTGATGGCTTCACTTCCGTTGACCTGCAAATGCTTTGTGAGAATCACCAGATATATTAGTTAATTCGCATTATTTCATTTGAAGTGTGGAATGTTTTGTGGGAATCTTCTAATACATTCGTTTTCATATGCATTCTATCCTTTGTTTTTACAGGCTGCATAGTGGGAACCCATTAACATACTACCTTTCTTGCAAAGAATTTCATCCAATGGGCACATTGCACAGTAGGGGTCTCCTAATATACTGCTTTTTAAGGGCTTTCTTTCATTTGATGTTGCAGATTGCATTTTGGGATTCCCCCAATCTATTTCCTTTCTTGTATACACCTATTTAAAAATAAAAACACAGAAAGACATTTTAAACTTTTATGAACTATGACATGAATTGTTAACAGTTGATGAAATCAAATTTATTCCTAAACATATACATGTACAGTGTGCATACACCCACTACCGGTGCCATCTAGTCTGATAGCTTCTTCTCCCAGTGCAAAGTTCAGCACAAGAACATGCAAGGTTGGAAGAGATTCCTATGAGACGCGAGGAAGCTGTAAGAGCTGTAAGCTGCAGCTGTGGCACAAGTGGATGTTCCACAGCTCACCACTCCTGATTGACACTGCTCAGGAGACAGGAGATAGGAGTAAGCTCTTTATTTCTTAGAACTGAAGAACACTTTTTTCTGACGTTAATAAAATTTAAAGGGAACTGTGATCTCCATACAAGTGATCTAGATTAAAATAAGCACATTCCTACCTTTAAACCGTCAACAGGACCATGCTTCTAGCTTCCAAACTTACAGCTGTATAAGGAGTATGCTTAAATCTAACACATTGAGCTGAGAAAAGCTCATATATTGAGTGAAAGCCTGTAACTAACAATTTTTCGTGTGGGGCTTATGACACAGCATGTCTGTCAGAAAAACTGCAAAGGGAGAGAATTTACAAGCTATATAACTTTGGATTGGCAACAGCCAAAACATCATCATAGGCTTGTCTGCTCTTTATGAGAGAGCAAGGACACTTGAATAAAGACCCAGCTCCCCTTTAATAGAGATTAATGTAGATTAGCAGAAAACTTTTTTATTACTCAATTGTTACAAATCGGGGCACCCCTGCACTATCAAGGCAGACAAACTACGCTTTCTGTGCAAATTACACATCAATAAGCCCAACCCACCCCAGTGACAAAAGGTGTAACTAACATGGAAGCAGACCCTGCTTGATGAGTGCTTAGATGCATTATGAGTAAGAATCGTAGAGCTAACCCTACACTGCTTGCCAAGACAGTCCATAAAGTTGAGATGAACATCTATTGGTGATGAGCTTCGCAAGGTGTGTTTAATGTGACACAGCTGGTGTTTTGCATTTAAATGGAATCCCATTTATGAAGAAATTGCATTTAAAAAGGAATCACTTTTGTAAAGATTTGAAAATAGCGTGAGGTTCTGTGTTCAATGCAATTTCAATCAAGAGATGATCGTTTTCTCTAAACGACCGAAATGTAAACGATCTAACACATATTGACCCCTGACTGGCTAGCTTAAGATATAGGACAATTTTTTCCCAGGGTGGAATAAGAATTGCCACCAACAAGAGATATCCTTATCTAAAATGTGCACGCACGTTACCAGAGTTTTTTTGCATATCTTTATTATGATTTATACAACAGAACAGTTTAATGTAAGGATGAAACGTAAATGTGTTTCAACAGTCATGGGCAAACTAGTTATCTAACCAGCAAATATACACTAAAGTATTGTCATAAATGACGTCAAGCAGGGATAGGCAAATTACAACTCCCAGCATTCCCCTGCTGGCACTCTGCTGCCACAGAATGCTAAAAGCTACTGGTTGCTTACACTTGAATTAAAGGCATTAAGGGCATGTCCACCCCCAAATCAAAATTTTCCCAACTGCTGGCCCTATATTTATTTCTTACCTTACATTCCTGCTCCCCATGGTTTCTCTTGTAGTCCTTGTCCAAGTCAGTGGATGTCTTCCTGTCCAAACGTCTCTGCCTTGTTTGAAGCCTCCGGGAGGATGCAGACATGCGCAGGGAACCCCCCAACCCCCCTCCCTCCGTATCCAATATTCACACGCTTTTCTCCTAGCATGTCGGCTTAAGTCATAATACAATTTATGTTTACCCACCCCCAAACCGCTAGAAGAAACCTAAAAAAAAAACTTTCGGATATTTACTTACAGGCACTTCTTCTTAGCCTGCAGCCCGCATTTGTGATTGGCTGCCGATCAGGCCCCTCTCTGCTGTTTTGTTAGCAGAGAGGGAGAAGGAAACTCGCGGGAGCAAAGGGCTGTAAGTAGTTATCTGAACGTTTTTTTTTTGTTTTATTATAGCGGTTGGGGGTGGGCTGCCATACCTAACATTATGCCCAAAAGTTTTTTTGCAGTGGACACTGCCCTTTAAAAAGGTTGTAACCTTGAACCTGAGAAGATGTAGCATATGGGCGGAGTGGCGAAACACGTGGAGGTCTTGGAGGGCTTCCATTTGTGTATCTCTATCTACCTTAGCGGTCTACCTTTAGCGGGACTCCAGAGGGCAAGATCGTGCAGTTTGTACCTGTAGCAGTTGGAACTATCTGGGAATCCTTGTGAGTAAACATCTATACCTAATTTGGGGATCGGGTGAAGAGTGGTGGTCCTCGTGAAGAAGGCCGGTAAGTCGGACTTGGCTTCTCACAGTAGGCCGATTGAATGTAGCATTTATTATTGGTGATTTCATATGAGACACACATTTGGAGGATAGCTCTTCATATAGGGATCCCCAGGGACGCCTGGTTTTAGTTTTGGTGGTTTTTAATTAATCATTTTGTATATTATAGGTGAGGGGGGTTTGATTTTGTGAATCCAAAAATCGCATTTTTTACTTCTATTTTGCATGTGGTAGTGCTATTTGTGGGGGACTTTTGGGTTTTCAGGTGATTTTTTTCATCTGTTCCCTGCTCTTTTTATGTATTAATTCATGTGATTTTCCTCCAGAGCACCACTGTATTTCAGTGATCCGCAGCTTTGTCCATAAGTTTTGCACCTACCTACCATATAATTTTCCCAAACCAATTACAGCATATTAAAAAAACTCTTTAAAGGCATGTCCACCCCAAAATTTAACTTTTGATATGTGGTAGGGCATGCTCCCCCAGCCCCAACCGCATTAATATATTGTTAGAAAGTCCCCCGATTCTTACTTTCCTGCCTCTCTCCCCTGCTGCAGTGTTCAGGTCCAGCCCTCTGCTTGCATGGAATTGAAAGCAGGGGGCGGACCGGCAGCTGCGTCCGTGATTGGCTGAGAGGCAGGGAGGGCTGCACTGAGCATGCCTCAACCTTTGAGGTTGAGGAAGTCTCAGGCACAGCTGAGTCACACACTGCTCCTACACAGCAGTTTTCCTGGACTTTGGAGGGTCACAGCAGGGGAACTATTTTGAGCAGGAATGTAAGGTAAGGATTGTTTTAAACTACTTGATGTGGCCAGTAAGGGGTTAAATTTTAGTTTTGGGGGTGGACAGGCCCTTTACATTAATTTAAAATACAAACCTTTTAAGTGACTTAGTTTTGTACAGATCACTCACCATTATCAGAATTTATTTCCACACGCTGAGTTTTTATGAATTTTCTTGCTATCTTCTTCTTTAAGAATTTGGTTCAGTGGCTGGGGCTTATCGTGGATGTAGGCTAAATTTGTTAGAGAAATAAAGTACACTTGCTGTGTTTTTGTTCTTTACTAAACAATTTCAGTTCTAATCCATTACAGCCAGTGACTACAAGAACTAGGGCTTTATATAAAAATAGTCAAATTATTTTTCATACTCAAATATTAATAGCTAACAACAGCATTAATGGAAAAATAGATCTGGTAACTTCTTTTCCAAACAAATATAGATCTGCTGATATTTTGATCTATTTATGTGCATTTTAGCACTGATGAGGAGGCGGCACAATATATAATATATGCAAAGACTCTCCTTGTTAGTAGCTGTATGTTAATGAGCTATCTAAATACTGTTTATTTCTGGCTACCACTTGAAGTAAAGGCATTAAGAATAGTTGTAACCTCAAAGCAAAACACAACTACTAGTTAGTGCCCCAAACCAATTACAACATATTCAAAAACCTCCTTTAAAGGGCATGTCCACCCTTATTATCAACTTTTGACATAATAGAATAACTTCCCCCATCCCAACCGCTATAAATAAATTTAAGAAAGTCCCCCCGATGTTTACTTACCTTCCCTCTCTCCTCCGATGCCCGGCCTTCTGCTTGCAAGACACTGAGAGGCAGCCAATCACGGACGCGGTTTGCCGCTTCTCAGAATGCCGGGGAGAGAGAGATGTAAGTAAGATTTGTGGGGTCTTTTTCTTAAAATGATTTTTTAGCGGTTGGGGCTGGGGAAGATATTCTATTATATGGGCAAGGGGTTTTATGGTAGGGGAGGGAGAGGGAGAAGGGCTGCAGTACACATGCCAAACTTCTCCCGGAGGCCAGATAGGAGGCAGAGTCCTATATGGACTCTGCTATCCTCCTGGTGGGCAGTTTTTTGGACTTTGGGGGGACTACGGGAAACCTTATGGAGCTGGGATGTGAGGTAAGGATTTAATTACACTACATTGTGGGCCATTAGTGGGCGGAGATTATAGTTTTTGGGGGTGGACATTGCCCTTTAACGTTAAATTTAAATACAAACATTTTAAAGTGACTTAGTTTTATTGTACAGATCACTCACCAGTATCAGAATTTATTTCCACATGCTGAGTTTTATGAATTTTCTTGCTATCTTCTTCTTTAAATTTGGTTCAGTGTCTGGGGGCTTATCGTGGATGTAGGCTAAATTTGTTAGAGAATAAAGTACATTGCTGTGTTTTGTGTTCTTTACTAAAAAGATTTCAGTTCTAATCCATTACAGCACAGTGACTACAAGAAACTAGGGCTTTAATATAAAAAATAGTCAAATTATTTTTCATGCTCAAATATTACATAGCTAACAGCATTAATGGAAAAAATAGATCTGGTAACTCCTTTTCCAACAAATATATGATCTGCTGATATTTTGATCTATTTAGTGCATTTTAGCACAAGTGAGGAGGCGACCCAATATATTGTATGCAAAACTTCTCCTGTTTAGTACTGTATGAAGAATGTAATAAAGGGCTCATGGATCTCCTAAAATGAAAAGGAGCTACTTCAGCCACACACCGAATGTACAAAGGTTATATAGCAAACATATTTATATAATTGTGGTCACTGGGGGAGAAAACTGTTTAATATTTACATTTAATACATTTTAAGTTTTCATTGTTCCAGACTACTGCATCATTGGGATGGTGGACTGACTAGCCAAATACATGATAATTTATCAAATTATTCAGAGGTAACTATATTTTTTTAGGACGGTTAGTTGCCCTGAGAGGCAACAATGAAGTGTAATTATTTTAAGTTCCCACTTAAAGGGCAAGTCTGACCCTGCCCGCCTAGAGATCACTATACTTACATTGCTCAATATCTCTCGTTGCAATATCCTGTCCCGATCTACACCAGCTCTTGAAAGAGCTCATACAGCTTGAAGAGGAGGCGGCAACCACAGTAACAGGTGCCAGAGACTGGAATGTACTAAAATGCAGGGACAATGGCAGCAATGGTAAGTATATTAATAATGCAGGCTGGAGGGCACCTGCACTAAAGGTAACTTGGACAGGGGAGGACTTGCTCTTAAATGATTAATGATATTTAATATAAAATGTGGCAACATCCCATATTTACAAGTCCTGGACCTTATATCGATAAATATAAAGCTTTGTTTCATTAAAAAATACTTTAATATTTTTACTTACCTGGACCTGTATCTGAGACTGGTTGAAAACTATTTTCAGGACTTTCCCTCTGATCAGCAAGATTATTGGTAGGTTTTGATTTTCATCACAATGGCCTGCAATTTTCATTAGATAGCATCAGCCTTTATCAAGTTTTTCTATATATAATTACATATTTTGTGCCTTCTTTGGATATTAATATGAGTGTTGTCATATTTAAGGCAACAAGTTGCTCTAATTTAAAGGACAATTATACTCATCTTCCCTCCGCTCCTCTTCTTTGGTTAGTACCTTTACCCAAGGTGAGGACCTGAACCGCTAGGTCCTCACCCTGGGTTAGCTTAACTTTCTGCATAGACTTACTGATACGCTGTCTGGTAGGCTCCGCCCCCTCCTCTCCTTGCACGATGAGGCCAATAGGAAGGCACAATCATTGCAGAGCGTGTCTTCCTATTGGCCTTGTGTGCCGATGGGAGTAGGGGGCGGAGCCTACCAGAGCAGCGTGTCAGTAAGTCTATGCAAAAAGTTTAAGCAAACCCGGGGTGAGGACCTAGCTGTTCAGGTCCTCACCCTGGGTAGAAGGTACTGACCAAGAAGAGGAGCGGCGGGAAGGTGAGTATAATTGTCCTTTAAAGGATAAGTGCACTGTAAAATCAAGTTATGTTTATTTTGGAACGTGCATGCTTTAAAAATAAATGTTTGGCCATAATTTTTTTTTTTACCTATGCCCCTCCAGAGCCTAGCTTTGTGCCGTGAAAGTTTGCTGACAACTTGTTACTGGTTTGCTAAAAGTTAAAGGTAATGTTCCACCCTTAAAATCATCTTTTGATATATGATTCCCCCTGTCCCCCCAGCCCCAATCGCTCTATTTTTTATTCTTAGAAAGTTCCCCCAAACTCTACTTACCTCCCCTCTTTCCTCCGACGCGCTGCCGGCCCTCTGCTTGCGAGAAATGCAAGCAGAGGGGCGGGACCGGCAGTCGCGTCTGTGATTGGCTGAGCGGCAGCCAATCACGGACGCGGCTGCCGGGAGTTCATTGCGGCGGAGGCAAGATGGAAGGTAAGTAATGTTCTGGGAATTTTCTGATCTTATAACTAGCGGTTGGGGCTGGGGGACAAGGGCAATGTTTGGTGAAAAGGATTTACACTAGGGGAGGGAATGCTAATCGGGAGGGAGAGGGAGGGAGAAGTGGCTGCTAACCATGCAACCTTCTCCCGGAGGCCCAGGTAGGAGGCAGAGTCCTATATGGACTCGCTATCCTCCTGGTGGCAGTTTTTTGGGACTTTGGGGGGGGGGGGTGGGACTACAGAAGAACCTTATGGAGCTGGGATGTGAGGTAAGGATTAACTACACATCATGATGGGGCCAGTAGTGGGGGGATTATAGTTTTGGGGGTGGACATGCCCTTTAAGCTCCACCCCTCTGAATTTCATCTGCTTTCTCCTGCTTGAGCCTCAAACGGTAATGCCTGTGAATTCCGTGCACTCTCTTTGCTTGAGCCTCAACGTAAATGCCTGTGAGTTTGTGTGCACGAACTCACAGGCATTATCGTTTGAGGCTCAAGCAGGAGAAAGCAGAGGAAATCTCAGAGGGGCGGAGTTAATACATTCAGCAAGCCAGTAACAAGATGTCAGCAACTTTCAGGCACAACAGGTAGGTTTTGGAGGGGCATTAGGTAAAAAAAAATATGGCAAGTCTTTTTAAGGCTGCAGCTTCCAATGAACATAACTTGATTTTACAGTGCACTTATCCTTTAAAAGCTGCATTTCCAATCACCGATTCCCTTTAAACAGCTGTTGTCAGGCACTGCTTCTTTAAAGAGCAATGTCAGCCTAAGTCCATGCTATCAAATGAAACATTATATACAGGTAAACGACCCCCATAACCCCTAAACTGTAACATTTAAATCTAAAATATTTAAGTCTAACTTGAAATGCTGCACAATTATTCCTATTATCCCTTTTTCTTTCTGTCTTCATGTGTCTTTAGTTAAACACTGTCAATATGGATTGAAAGCTGACATCAAGCCAATGCCTGACTGCTAATCCCCTCGCGCTCGCCTCTTCTGAGCATGCTCAAGTACCAAGGTCGCTAAATTGCTCAGTTTCCCAACAAGCATAGGAGGCCATACAGTATGAATTCAGAGGACAAGTACATAGTTGGCCAACATTCTCATTAAAAAATTCTAGGGACCCTTTTTAAATTGTTTGGTCCACCACACTATTTTAGCCCCTCCCCAACTTTCAGTTCCACGCTCACTTTTATGGAAGATAACGAAAGACAGTAATAGACAGACGCCAGAAATAGCTAGGAGATATGACCACAGAGATAGAGAGACACATAGGGAGAAAGAGACAGCTAAGGGGCAGACAGAGCGCTAGAAGACAGTATGTTAGATATAAGACAGCTGTAGGAACAGACATGAGCTAGAGAAACAGAGATGAATAGACATACAGACAGATAATAGATATATACTGTAGATAGATAGAGATAGATAGACAGACAGACTATATACTGTAGATAGATTAATAGATAGCAAGCAGAGTTAATAGATAGAATATAGATATATAGATGGATAGGCTATGACTTAAGAATAGATAGATATATATAGATTATATAGATGATAGCGTGAGTTAGATAGATAGAAGGATGAGATATATTATAGAGAGACAGGCAGACAGAGAGATAGATAGATAGCAGTTAGATAGATAGCATAGTTAGATAGATAGATAGGAGAGAGAGATTAGCAGAGTTAATAGATACAAGTTAATCATAGATATCTAGAAGATTAGATAGGATAATAGATAGATAGTATATAATAGATAGAGATGATAATTAATGATAGATAGCAGAGTTAGATGATAGATAGGATAGATAGATGAATAGATAGCGAGTTAGATAGATAGTACTATAGCATAGTAAAGATAGATGTAGGAGTTAGATAGATAGATAGCAGAGTAGATAGATAGATAAGCTATGTAGATAGATAGATAGATAGATAGATAGCAGAGTTGGATAGATAGATAGATGATAGCATAGATTGGATAGATTAGATAGATAGATAGATGGATCAGATAGATGACAGTATAGATAGATAGCAGAGCTTAGATAGATTAGATAGATAGTCAGAGTTAGATAGATAGATAGATAGATAGTGATAGCAGAGTTTAGTGATAGATAGAGTAGAACGCAGAGTTAGATAGATTAGATAGATTCGAGAGACTAGATGTAGCAGTTTAGCATACGATACAGATAGAGAGATTAGCAATTAGATAAGATAGAATAGCAGAGTTAAAGATAGATATAAGATAGCAGAGATTAGAATATGTATAGATGATAAGAGTTAGCAATATTGAGATAGCATAGATAGATTAGGTTAGAGTCGATATTAGATAGACATAAGATAATAATAATTAGATAATGCAGGTGAGATAGATTAAGATATAGTAGAAAATAGATAGATAGTAGCAGAGTTAGATAGATAGATAGAGACGAGAGTGATACGAGTCAGATAGTAGATAGATAGATACAGAGTTAAGATAGTATAGATCATCTCAGGATAGTATAGAACTGAGATTAGGCATACAGAGCTAAGAACCTAACAGACAGGCAAGATAATCCAAACCCTCAAATTGTGTTCAGGGCAGATGAGCTCAACAGGACTAGCACTCCTTCCCTCCCTTCCTACGTGCACACAGAACGTGAGACTCGACCTGTAATTTCGATCTCACCTGCGAGGAAGAGAGATCTGTACAATAGAACAGTGCAGGGAAAGGCTTTAAATTCTAAAAACCCATGCACGCTGCTTGCTCCAGATCGGCCAAGACAGCTTACCGGCACACAGAAGATCGGGGCTTGCATTTTAAATCACCGGGACTGTCCCGGGTAATCCTGGACTGTTTGAGCAACTATGAAAGTAGGGTAACATCAACAAATTTTAAAGAGGGCCAGTTTTATGAGGGTGGAGTTATCTAGCTGCAACCCAACTGCTATGTTTATCCATTCAATTAAATGCATTTGTAAGCGGATATTTTAAAATGATAAAATTTATCTCCCATTTATGGTCGAGGTATCCTGCCTCCTCCCCTGTTATGCACTTTTTTCAAGATTGACAATGTGCACCTGCGGATTTCAGCCGAGAAACAGCAGTCAATATTGACTTGTGATGTCACCATCCAACCTTGATTAACTCATGAAGGGAGGAACAGCTTAATAACCATTTATTAAGCCAAATATCACAGCAACACAGATTTTGGGTGTGGTGAAGAAATTGTACTGTAACCAAATTCTGACGATATAATCAGTTGGGGGCAGGTACTGACAATGTGGAGATGACCCTTAGAAAAAAGTTACACCAGCACAGAGAACTTAAACAAGTTTAAAGTAATGAATGCGCAAATAACAAATCCCCTAATAAGACTATTGACAAGCTGCTTGTTACCATAATTTATTAACCACTTCAGTCGTGAGTTGTCTGGAATTATCCAGCCACCAGTGCCCCAAAAAGAGGCTGCACGCGTGAACTTGCAATGAAACGTGCGTTGGTCGTTTGGTGGATTGTATCTTAACTGAATCAGGCACCTATGTGACCAGCCTCTGATATGACTTCCTTTGGACAGATATATTTGGAATGAACCCACACATGGCGGATGAGAAGGTGACACGAGGAAGAGAACCTTATGCCTACTCGAGTCCCGATGATGAGATTGTTGCCTGCCTTCCCCCACAATACTACCTATGTTGTGATTCTATACTGTGCCTGCCTTCGCTATTTGTTTGCACAGACTGCAATGCTGTCCATAAATGCTTTAATATAATGGGGGGGGGGGGGGCTAACACTGCTTAATTTACGAGAGCGGATCACCATATGCCGCTAATATCAATATGTTAGGGCTTGTGGCGTACTTTTTCTGACATTACTATGGTGGGGGGGGGGGCGCCATTGAACTTTTTTTCTGCTGCTTATTTGGGATTGGGACCTTTGTGGCATCACCACAAAGTGTATGACTATTCTCCATTCAGCCTAGGCTCCCCTGCTTGCATTCATTTGTTCATAGAGCTCCATCGTTATAATGTGCACATATATATACTATCAATCCCTTGTGCATTATGATGTGTTTTTAGGGTAGGTTTTTATTTAATTGCTATATGTACCATCATAAAGACTTTGTTAAGTTTGCACGCCACGTGCGGGACCCATGTACGATTCCTAGTTTGCATTTTACCTTTATGAGGGATTGGTGGGCCTGGAGCCTCGTTAGAAGACCATGTTTTTATCGGACCTTAATTTGGCTAATCCCAGGTTCTATCGTCGAGTCTCTATGGGATCTTACTTGGGCCCCTGTTTTCAACCAACTTGTTTTCAGCTTGCCCTCTCTATGTTCGGAATTCCCTACTGTAACTGCATTGCAGCAGACATAGCGACCGGGGAGGGATTGGGGGCGCTATCAGAACAATAACTCATAACAGACTGCCGCGAGGCTTGCATATTCCATTTTTTTAAGGTTTGTTTACAAAAAATTAAAGCTTCCAATGTATCGGGTATAACCACGCTGCACCAGGTTGAAAAATACACATTCAGAAAGGTCATGAGCTCATACTACCAGACTTATCTTTTTTTTTTTGTTTTTCTATTACGCCCCCAAGCAAAAAGGTGAAGCGCCTAAAGTTTACCTAAAGATTCAGCATACTCATTGCTGCGCATTCACCTTGGAAATGCCCAGTTATACGAAAGCTAGCACAGAAGGTTCCATGTTCAAATCCCCAGTTATGTATAGTTGTTTTTCCATTATGTTACTCATGACATAAAAATATCTCACAGTAGTGGTTCTATATCGCTGTTTTGTCTTGCTAAAAGTCATAGCTACTTCCCACCTAGGACTGACTCAATTGTGACGAGTTGCGGTTCACCTCCCCAGACTTACTTTTTTTTTTTTTTGTTTGCTGAAATGTTTATTCCATTTCTTTACAAATCCATGCTACTATGAAATACACTAGGACATGCAGATTACTTTTATGTTTTGAAGTAAATGATTATATCATTGTTCGGACAGGACATTGAATGTGCTTGAAAAAAAAACCTGAAATCCCCTGTCTGTGCCAGGGGCGAGGAGATCCCGTGCTGTAATGTGATTGGCTGTCAGCTTCTTCTAACGAACAAGGCTGCGACGTCCTCCTTGTTTTGATCTGTTTGACTCCACCCGAACCATGTGCCCTGTATGCAGACATTGCTGGGGTTTACCCAGCTAAGGTGGTTGTGGTAGAAGCGACCCCTTAGTTACTCACGGTTTATCTTTTTTAATACCCCAATGGCCATCAGCAAAGGAAGAGCGCTGAGACACAGTCTGTTGTGTAATGTTTTGAATGATCACTGCTGCTCTCTTCTTGGGAGCAATGTTTGTTTGGAGACGTTAGTTCCCTTTAGGCTGTCAGGCCCCTACTATACGCGTTTTAAGCTTTGGCGCATGCGTTTTGCGTCCTGCAATAAGCGCATACGATTTGGTATAATGAAAATTCGGTGAAACGCAAAGTCCCGTCGAATCTCCCATCTGTGCATGCGATTCGCGTACACGCCCGTTTCCGTTTTGGTGTAGCGCGTGCGTCCTCACCATTTTTGGTGCGTTAATTGCATTGTGACATATTTGCAAATAATAACCTTTATCGAGTTATCCCTGGAGGTGGCAGAATCTAAAGATTTGTTACAGCACAGAAAATTCAAGTGCTGCTAATTGTGGTAAAAACTCCATGTCAAATGCGGCTTAGCAGGTTTAAGCACTGTTTTTTAGGTTCATAATTTCTAAGGGTCCCCCATGACAAGACCCAAAGGGAATACGAATACTGACAAACCAGACAATGTTAACCGAAGAGCGATCCACACCAATGGTTATGAGCCAACAAATCGGTATAATATGAATGTTT
>JAACNH010004014.1:0-26006 GCA_019447015.1 Hymenochirus boettgeri
TTGGGATGAAAAATTACATGCTCTTTTTTATGAAAAGTATATGTATTTGCACGAACTTCCCTTTAAAACCATATTCAGTTTGCACATGCCTCTAATTATAAAAAAAACAAACTGGCCTGTCACTCCACCTTGTTGCCGTAAATTGTCTCCAAACAGTGTATGTGGTGGACCAATGTGGCTGGGTAGCGATGTTTGTTCCCCTGCCTGTTAGCAACAGTCTGAATGGAACAATTTCGCAGGCCCAATGAACAGTTATCCTCCTGTGCCTTAATGCGTCTGCCAAAAAGTGTTTTTAAAAATCTTTTTTTATTTAATCATAAAGTTTGGTCCTAAAAGGACTAATGCTGTCCTTACACATTTACTAAAAACACTAGGACGTGCATTGATTATTTCTATATGTAGATTGCAAAGATTGTCCAGGCCAGGGACAGTTCATAAAAATGTGGCAGGTAGTACCGCTGGAAGGCCTAATCTGGCAAACTGTGTTACATTTTTTATTTTATTACTTATAAACTATCCCCCTTCTTCAATTAACTTTGACTATGCTTTTGTCTCTAGAGACAAAACTGAAACAACTGATGAGAAAAAAAAGGATGGTTATAAAGAGACTTCACAGGGAAACTGGTTTATCACAAAGCATGAATTTTACTCCAAAGGCTGCTAGAAAACCCCAGCCCTCGTTTTCCAGTTCCTGATTACACAGGTGCCCCATGTTGGACCATGAGTTTCACCAAATAGTTAAAGACTTCAGACCGGGTGATGAAAGACAGTCACCGGTTGCATGTATTTTGGCAGGCAGATTAGGTCAAAATGTAACTAGAAGAAACAACAAAAATACTTTATGATGTTGAAGCATGTTCAAACTTAGCCTAACCACTGATTTGTACGCACTGAAACACTGCATGAGCTCCTAAAAAAAGATACTATTTTTTGATAAATTGAAGAGAAAGAGAAGTACACAGAGAATTCCACTAAAATCTTTGAACAGCAGTTGCTGCCTCCCACTTCATAATCAGCACGTTTGCCATAATAGAAGGGGAAAGAAATGACAGTAGGGTTTATTATATTGGATGAAGAGAGTTAACTGATGTGCACACAGGTATTTTGTGGATTTTTCAACAGTTTCTTGCAAGGCAATGACCATGGATAAATGCCACATGCATATGTGGATATTTTCCACTTTCCAATAAGCATATCATCTGTGCAAGGCTATTTTTACATGAGCGTTATTGTTAAAAAGTTCGTGAGCAAGATTTAGATGTTACTGCTACAAGTGATAACATGTTGCCAGTGGGCAAAACTGCGAAGAACTAGTGACTTTAGGTCACTGAACTATAACATAATTTATGACTAGGCAAGTACTTACATTAGAGTTGTGCAATAGATAATAATGTGCTTTCCAAAAAGGTCTAGTAAAAGTGCTTTCAGAGGGCGCCTTTTTTTTTATGAATTGCAGGTGATGTGAGGTTATTAGCGTACTCTTGTTCATAATTGAGATCTGAATGCTCTGTAGCACAGTCTCAAAAGCAATCAATATGTTTATAGAAAGTGCAAATCGCCTATTACTTATCAGATTAAGCTTTAGAAGCACAATTCTTAGGCTAAATTCTCTCAGTACATACATATTTCTAATAGAATCCTATGTAATTACATGGCTTAGTGTGGTCTGAAAAAGTATGTGTAGACTGTTGTGCAACCACAGTTATTTACTCACTTTTACAGGGGCATGGCTTTGGGAATCTCTGTTTACAATCCATAAGATATTATTATAACAATAAATACATACAGTTGTTGGCTAGTTTAAGGCTATGTACACAGTGGGTAAACTTTATGCCCCATATTCCGACAACAGAAAAAACTAAATAGTGTGCCTAAAATGAATGTGCCCAGGCCTGTATTTAGCCCAATAAATATAAGTCCATTAAGCAAGAAGGGTAGACCTTGATATGAAAGGATAAGAATCCATTGGGAGTGGTCACTATAAACCATCAAACAAAAATATTGTTAGAGTGTTTGCTCATGCTGAATATTGTCTGTGTGTAACAGCATACCAAAAAACAGTTATGCCATGACATTTGTTCTGAAATATTATAGAAGATCGCAATTTTGTATCTGGTGACTGGTTGAATGGACTTCAAAATGTGTTTATGTCTATACATTTAGTTCAGAAATCAGTTCCAACTCATTCAACCAATTTGGTAAGATTCAGCTAACAGGCTTAACAATGTGTGATAGTGTATAAAATAGAAAGTATGTAATTGCATTTTGTTACTTGCAGTTGTAATTACAAAAGCGATCTATAAATCCAGTGAGGAAACAAGAAAAAGAAGAAGAAGTAAAAAGTCACTGGAGAACAATGACAATATTGTACCCATTACAAAATGTCATCAGAGAGCAGGTATTTTATGTTTTTAACAATAAAGACCTACACTTTCAACAATAATAATGTTCATAAAAGCTTTTTCCTGATGTCCTGCCTGGACGAAAGAACATGGGTTGGAGTGGAGAAATTCTGAACAATCTCCCCACTTTAAAACTACACAGTAGGGGTGTTTTCCTTGGGCAGTACCTGTTTAACAAAAGAAATTCTAATGCAATTTGTAATGTATTGTTTAACATTTGTTTATTTGAGGACATGCAGATTGAAGAGTTAAGCAAGCTGTGCTTCACTACAAGCCAAAGTGAACAGAATCAACTAACAACTCACAACAGCTTGCCCAAATTCAACAACACAAAGACCAGGACAATTTCTTAAGGTTCAACTAGGTAGGTAAAATTGTGTTGATCTGAATGGGGCTTTTGGGGGCATAAACCTCTATTTAGAAATATAGAATTTTTTTTGTTAGTTAGTATTGAAAACCAGATGAAAACATAATCAGGTTTATTCAATAAAAGTCGTATCGTTAAATGGTGCTAATTTTGCCCCAACCAATCGCCGTTCGCTTTTAAATGGTGTAAATAAGATCTGATTGGTTGGGGCAAAATTAGCGCCATTTAAACGATAAGAAACTTTTATGAATCTCCTGAATGTACATTGAAAGAATTAGCTTTAAAGAATAACAAAGGAAATTACAAGAGTGGACACAATAATAAAGCGTAAAGGAGCATTTGGATTGTTACCCTATTCTTCTGAAAACGTGTCATTTTACATGATTGCCAGAGAGCAATTTTTCCTGTGTTCTATAATCATTTACTTTCCCTAAAATCCAGCATATCATAACTATTATGGTTACAGGGTAGTTAAGGGGAAAAATCGGGAAATTATGCAGGACCCCAAGCCATTGGTTTTAGATAGTAGAAGATTAAGGGTTCATCCACACTGTATTGTATCTTAGGGCCTCCAGAGACCTTATGTGGAATAGAATAGAAAGCTCTTTTTACAATTAATAGATATCTCAGGATAAGTTCTGGTTTCTGTTTACAACTCGTTGTTAAAATTCCCTACCTTGGTTTCATATGACCATGGCAGAATTTGATCCAAATGTCATACATCTGTCAGTCCGGATGAAAAAATGCCTAGCTTTCACCGCCGGTGACCTGTTGTTTGCCAGCGTTGGGACGAAAATGTTGTCCATGTTGTACCCGGCATTAGAAATCAATTTCAAAGTACACCCCCCCTCTTCCACATACATAGCACAACCTGTCCAACTTCTACATTTATTATTTAATTCAAGCAGTAATAACAGCTGCCAGAGCTGTTACTATCCCTTAGCAAGGCACGTCCTTTAGTATAACAACAGGATGAATGCTATACTATTAGCTGTAGCCATGGAACAAGGCTTCCTCCACTCCACATGCTCCTCACTCTGGTCCGGTCAGGTTGGGGGGACAGAGCGCAGATAGCGGGGAAATGCATACCTAAAGGAGTGAGTGAGAAGGACACAAGGAAAATATAGTAAAAGGAAAATACGAGCAATAGAGATCAAGTTTCTGTAAACTTAAAAATATAGAAAGGATCACGACAATACTTTTTTTTTATAAACTTTTTGTCCCTTTAAAGGAAAATAAACCCTTATAATAACTTAAACTTTCTCTCTGGGGGGGAATAAAACGCTTGTTCTTCCTGTTTCTTATTGTCCTCTGTGGCTGGGTTAGTGCCAGCTTATTTAAAACTTTGAGCTATGCAAAACTTCAGTAGTGTGTACCACCTGCAGAGATGCGTAGGAAAAGGAAAAAGCAGCATGCATCAATTTTAGTTTAGTAGTGTTAGAAATTTTTTTCATTATATAGAAAACCACAAAAAAGTTATTTTAGCAATACTAATACGTATGTGTGCTGCATCACAGTCCCTTTTGATTATGCAACTTATTTTTTATTAATTTGTAATATTTTTTTGTATGTAATGACTTATTCATTTTAACAGGAAAGACAGTCAACATCACAGTCCCAAAATAACAGTGCACAAAATTAATGGTTTCCAGCCTGAAGAGTCAGTCAGTTAAAGAAAGAAATAGAAGAATTAAAAAAGCATCAGGACACAATGCAAAGAGAACTTTCAGAGAAGAAGATTCTTATAGAATCTTGGTAAGATATGTAATTCATCTACCTGCAGTTTGTTCTTATTGAACTACACCTCCCTCCATTCTTATCTAAGCAAAAACTAGGCAGGGCTGTTGGAAGGACATGTTTTTTGTAACTACTGAGCCTCAAAAGTTGTCCCTTCTATGTGCACTTAAGTGCATCAGTGTGTTAAATGCCTAGTTATTCAACCTATATAAATAGTGCACCATTTTAATGCTCTGAAATGGAGTTATAAAGGGTCACTATACTTACTCAAATCACTTTACATTTCTGAAAGCTACAATTTAAGAGAAGGTAAATGGCTGGTACTCGCCATCTTTATCTTTGTATTTATCATTTATTAATGTTTAGTGAGTGCATATATTTATCTGTGCTTGTTTTGTCATTAAATTAAATGTTTAGTGGAGTGCTTCTAATTACCCCCACCCCTTACATACTGTCTCTTGTAGTGTCTGCCGACACTTATAAGTTCTGCACAGCTCACCATGGGACACTGCTCTGATTACACATCTCCTCCTCCCTTCTTCTTCTGTTTCTGCTGAACACTGTTGCAGAAAGTGTGCTGGCAGCTAAAGATCCTAGTAAGAGGCAGGGATGGGACATATTATAATTTCTGTTCTGAAGTAAACAGGTCTGTTCCCTGTAAATACTGTGATTAAAAATGAGGATCCTGAATCTACAGCTCAGGTTTTTAATTTTTGAAAAGTGTTTGGGCGGTGGGACCTTGCTGTATCTGTATGTAACATTTTGTAGAGAAAGATACCCTTTAAATAATGTGCACCGCAAACTAAAGCATTTGTCTTAAACTCTGTCTTGTCTGCACAAGGGCTCACTGATTGCTGAGGTTAAATGCCCGATTAGCAAACATTTGTCTTGTGGGTTTTAATAATTTTGCCCTTCCAACAATATTAAGATCTGTTCTAGTAGAGGTTTGTACATAATAATCATAATTAAGACCCTCATTGAGTAAACATCTCTGTCTACAGTGTATAATACCCCTAAATGGTCATCGTGTTGGTTTAGATTCAGTCTGAATGCTACATCAACACAATCTTCCTCCTTTTATCAATGCGCCTTGCTGATTACTTTATGAGAGTGCTCTCCAAAATCTGCTAACTATATCATTACCCCTTTCCCTCCAACACTACCCTTTTTTATAGGTACACTAAAAACAACATGGTGCAGAGCCACAGATGGAGGATAATGATGTGTATCTAATCTTGCACAGTTCCGTGCAATACAGTTCTCAATAATGTATCTGTTTAAAGGGAATGCTGGAGGGTATACTGAATACAAATATGCAGTTTACACTTCAAACAATATGCCTAAAACAATCAGTCTGCTTGTGCAGGTACACTGTAAACTTGATTGAGCAAGATTTCCTGTTAGACACATTATTCACGCAACATTAACTTGCTACTCACACACTCAGATTAAACAATACACTGATTCTTATTCAAGTCTTGGAGCCTGAACAAAATTAAGTTTTTTACCAGAAGCAGAGGAGCATAGGAAGAAGAGAGGGCATCTCCACAAGCACGCCAATTTAAGGCAAACTAATAGCTTTGTAAGGTTAAAGGGCATGTCCACCAATAAAATAAAATTTACATATGGTTTTAGGACCCCCCCAAAGCCAGTTACGATATACTTACAAGACCCGGTCCTTCCCACTTTGTGTGCTTCCCCTTTCTGTTTTTTGGTCGCGTGCTGTAACTAGGGTTTGGGTGGATTGTGTGTGGGGGGGGGGGGGTGCTGCACACTATATATATGTAAAATTTTAATTTATCGGTGGCAATGCAAATTCAGGTTGATTATTTGGTGAATGATCTGAACGTATATTGTGCTCTAGTGAAAGCACCCTGCAGCTATTTTGCAGTTTGTTTCAAGAGATTTTTCAGATAGTGACTAAGGGGGTATTTTCTCTCGGTAGAAAACAGTCAAGTGGAGAGGCAAACAGAACAAACCACTGGTGGGTACGAAAAGACTGTTGAACTTCAAAAGGTATATTTTTTGTACATATGTAGACATTCAAATTGTTTGGCGTTTATTACTATGAATGCTGGACCACATTACAAGCTTGGGACTCAGCTTTTAACTAGGTATACAGGGGCAAGAGCAGGATTTTCAAGGGAGGGATTTTATAAAACCTTTAGCCCCCGAACCATTTTTAAAAAGGTATCTTGTTACAGATGCAAACTTTGTTATGTAAAAAAATGCCATAGAAATTCTTGTTCCTTTTTAGTCCAATTCATGCTAATACAACTACCAGGACACAAGAGCATAAGGATGCTAAGTTTCCATTAATGCTACTGTGTCTTGTCACTGTCTATAACTCTTCCCCCCCCCAGCAATGACAACTGGATCTGTGTATTTAGTGTTAGTGATACTTTGAATTTCTTCATCAAAAAAATTACATCCGTTTTAAGGTTGCCAACAAAAATGTTTATACTCCATAATAGAAAGCATTTAAGTGGTCTCCCTGAAATTAATACAATAGCCCTGCCTAATTGGGATTCTAACAGGATTGGCTAGAACTACTTATAGGCATGACCTGCTGTAACCAAGTTATGATAACTTAGGACACAGCAGTACTGACATGCTATGAAATAAAACACAAACCCTATGTTGAAAGTTAAATTTCCCAGCACTGACATCAAATGAGAGGTAAGACACAGATTACTGCTTTAATATCGGGTGCTATGCCTTTCTTTTACAGTGCTTTCTGAGGCTTTACTTACCTTTAATATTAGATTCATATTAAAATTACTGTATATACTTGATAAGTCGATCCGATGAAAACCAAGGCACCTATTTTTACCTAAAGACCGAGTACTGTAAAAGCTGATTGTCTCAAGTATAAGCCAAGGGTAGAATAGAAATTATGACACTACTACCCTTTAAATGGACAGCAGTATTCCCATACAGTAGTCCATACAGTATACCCCATACTGGATTTGGTATTACTGTATGGGACTACTGTATGGGAATTCTGATGTCCATAAAAGCCTCAAAAATAGTACAGAATCAGAAGGCAGTTTTACAAATCAAAGTACCTCCTGATTCTGTTTTGGTTTTTTTTGAGGCATTCGCTGCCCTTTAAATGGACAGTAATCCCATTCTGTAATTCCCAATTCCTTGACACTCCAGTTGTTGGAACTAACAACACCAGCATGCTTTGTTGCTGGGAGTTGTAGTTTTAAACAATGGAGTGGCAAGGGTCAAAAAACTTGCCACTGCAGTTCGCACTTCAGGTCATTTACCTTGTTGTTGTAGCTTTCTTGCTGATAGTGAGTCCCCAGTCTTCCCCCAGGTTCTCCCCAGATCCATTGTTGTATTGCTGGTGTAGTGGGGCTGTAAAACAGCGACCCCCTAGGTTCCTTCCTCTTCGGCTTGACTGACTGTTTTGGCCGCATTTCAAGTAAGTAGCTTGACCACGATTATAAGCCAAGGTTATCTTTTGGGGTTATTTTAAATCCTGAAAACCTCGGCTTATAATCGAGTATATAGGGTACATTGTTTTTGTTCTCTTACAGCATTGCTGAATGATATTCTTACACAGACAATTATAATATTTATTTCACAGTAATATGCATTTACTTGATTAAAATGTATGCAAAGACACAATTGGTAAAATGTATGATCAAAAGACTTTGTTTTTAGTAGTTTACAAAAGCAGGGAACAGTCATTTTTAATTCAATAATTGTTAGCAGGGTTTTAGACAGGTTTTTTTTCAGTTATGCGTTCTTTGTAACAGTCGCCCATGCAGCCAACACAACGCTATTAGGTAGGCAATTGCACCACATTTGTGTGTGAATTTTAATGCCTGCCAAGTAGCAGCCAACTGCTCTAAACCAAGTGCAATGTTGTTACAGAGAGATACTAAACAAAGAGTGGCTGTGTGGGAGAACTATTGTATCTCTCGTAAATAGCCTTAGATGGTTTATTCCTTTAATAATCTAGACCCAGATAATTATCTGACTGTTTGCAATTAAAAACAATTTTGTTGTCCTGGGATCAGAAATTAAAATCACTTGTTACTTTATGCTGTATTTATTTGTTAAAGCAAATTGTTCAGCATATTCTACTTTAAATGTATAAACCAGCTAAAAAAGAAGGGGGGTGGAGTCTTGGAGCTGATGGGATAGGACACACTCTAAGACAGCTCCTGGGTCATTCAAAATTATCCTAAGCTAAATGCATATAACCCATCAATTCCCGAAAGGCACCGCTCCAGCGACCTCATCATGACTACGCCCAAACAACAAACAAAACATGCAACCCTGGCGAAGGAAAAACTATAAAGTTTGCCAGGTCGGACACACCGCCTGTCGGTCCTAACACGCTTTTCCGCCAACAGCACAAGTGAGAAACGCAACAGGAACCCGAATTCCAGCAAAATACAAATGATATGGCGGAGGGACTTGCAGGAGAGGGCCCTTCGCAAACCTCCACAAACAGGTTTGGGGGCAATTCAAGACTCCAAAAAGCATTAATGGCAGTCCTAGAGAGGTCAAAACGACATCAAGACTGATATCTTGCTGCTACGCCACAGGATGGGAGAAGAAGAATCCCGTATATCAGTCCTCAAGGACACATGTAACCCCACATACGCAGAATATAAGTACTCTTGCAGCAAGAATGGCCAGGACCAGGAACAAGCTTGACGACACGGGAACAAACGGTCGCAAAGACAGAATATCCGTTTATTGGCTTCCCTAAGGGGGCCGAAGGGCAGTAGACCGTGCAATTCCTGGGAGGGCTGGATCCACTCATGCTTTGAGGTATGTCGAGTGACCCCACAATGGCTTTCGAAAGAGCCACGAGAGCCCTGATCCCAGGAGGACAGCCGAGACCCTTATTGCGCGCTTTCTCTAAATGCAGAGATAGGGCACCACTTCTGCGTTTGGCCCAGAATAAGGAGAACTACACCATATAAAGTTCCCGGACTGATTCTTGGACTTGCAGAAGAGGCACGCCACTTTGCAGAGGTCAAGAAAATGCTACTGCAGCAGGTATATCATATGATGATGTACCCATCGACAAACTCAGAATCCAGGCAGATGGATTTTGTATTGCACGTGGTTGGACGTTCGATATACCGACCTCACCAGGTTTAGTGTTGGGTAAGACCCCTACTTCACATCCCTAAACCCCCATGACTTACCGCCAAACACGCTGTGCAATATCCCTCCTCCCCACCTGGTTGGTTGTATTTCAAGTCAAAAGACTTGAAACTAAGGAACCAGTACTGAGAGCTAACATAACCTACTCACCCCCCAATCGCAGCGATGGGAGATACACTTGAGGGAAATACGGGCTGATAATCATGCCCCTTTGATGTGAATGTTTGGTAGTTTGAAATGGTTTGGGGTCTCCCCCACCTAAATGCTTTGAGACAATATGATCTTACCTATAATGTGAAATATCAAAACTTTCCTATTTCTCTCCTAATCCATTGTAAATACCCCTCCCCCATATCTTCTTCTTTCCTTTCAATATGGGCTCAGGCATGTATCACTGACTAGTTAAATCCGAACATCTGGGGTTTGTACTAACCCAACACAACATGGTAATGGGAATATATATCGGTACAACATGTATCCAATACCCTAACTGAATCATAATATTTAACGGGTATCGTCCCTCAATCACGGAAGGATATCCTCCTCGGAGTTACCTGTCCTGTATAAAGCACTCGGCCTACGCCTTGTGGCTTCTATATGGTCAGGGAAATCCCGTGGCGTAATATCCTTATATTACACTGTAAGGGGCGCATTATCCCTTATATATACTTAGATCTGAACATTGCCTGAACCATTTTTAAACTATGAGGGAGCTCACCTCTTTTGTAGTGTTATGATGTATGTGTACGTGTGTTGCCTTGAAGCAAGGAAAGCACAGTCTAGGGATAATGTCACACTGCAAGTGGTTCCCCCCACATCAGTACAATGGCATAAACGCTTATTACCTTACAATAACTATGCTCAAATATGGTTATACCTTACTCCTAAACCGAAATGTGAGGCACCCATCAAATGTTTATATATAGTATATTAGAACTCAAAGGTTATATTAATAGTATGGGTCCCCCATTTGTATATACAGATGTAATATGTGAAAATCTTTAAATGTCTATACCTGCTACGCCCGCTCTAAGATTTTGAGTCAAATTGTGAACTCCCCCATCACAAACACCAGGTTTAAAACTCATATTTGAATGGTATCCAAACTCAAATGTAGATTATGTACCCACCTATAAATCTATACCTGAGCCGCACACCCCCTCCCCCCTACACTAATATAGTGGTCCATATTCCTTACTATTAGAACTTGAGTCTTTGCGTTCTCCTACCCAAAGGCTATAACATAAAACTAATTTCCCTGGTGGTACTAGTATATACTATAGCAACACTCTACTCTATTGGAATATATACTATAGTCCATACATAACAATAAGATGTGAACCCCTACCATTCAAGTACCAATACGATATGATACCCCCCATCCGGAAGTACTTTAAAACGACGACTATGGTCCTGATCAAAACATGGAATCCCTCATCCAGTTGTAATGATATGAAATTAAATATTTATGCGCTAACCTACTCAGAATCTCTGCCCTAGGGTTTGAGCCGGGAAAAAGGATTCCTCCATCTACGGTATATATACGAACTGGGTTGAAAGAACCTTGGGTTTCATGCTTGGCTACTGGCATATAACCCCCGGCACTCATCGAAAACCTACCTACCCATATATGTTGGAAAATAAATTGAAATATGTTGCTATAGCGTTCTGTGTAACCGATTCTATTCACCGCCCATTTGGATCCCTCCATACGGGTAAACACATGCGGTATATACCACCTTGCACAGGTGGAGACCAGATATACCGACACGTCCCAGGACCATAGTATAGACTACCCCCTCTGACCCTGAGATAGCGACCTTGTAAACTGTTTAGATTATACTTAACTAAAACCAATAGGAAGTGCCCAGGGACCGTACCTCAACAAGGAACTAGAACATAGCCTATGACAGGACATGACGAACCCTAAACCTGCCGAATACCATGTGAGAAACATCTCTATAGGGTAGGGAACTCAAACAGAACAGACCAGACACTGACCAGAAGCCCACCAACTATGTATACATCCAGTCATATAAAGTTTGTGGTAGCACATCGATATGGTATTCAAACAATACTCATTTATAAGGGGCTGAAAACAACAAATGGCCAAATACACAAAACCATTTCGGGGGGCCAACCCTCTGCGACCTCTTATCTACCTATAGGGGCACCACATGGAATTTGGAAATTGTATGTGATACATCCAGCTGATACTCAATCCCAGGTGGGGAATTCAAATCTATATATCGTGGGAACGACCATACCCTCTGATGATTGGCACCACATAAGAAGTTCTGCTCGTCTCAGAACCTGCACCTTGGTGCACCCCCTAAGTTTAGCCCTAGTTATACTAGAGTCGTTCAAGTTACTTCAGTTTCACAACATCTCCTACGATAAAAATTAAACAAAATCAATGTTTTATCAAATGTTTGCTAAAGATAAATACAGGCTACCACAAAATAAGTATGTCAAATTCCCTTACCAGCTCTTCCTCTCCCAACCCCCTATTCTGTACCAATGTGATGACAAGATATCTACTTAAATGATGAGCCAATCACTTAAAATACTGGCATGGAATGTCGGCGGATAAAAGCCCCCACACAAATGCGCTGTCGGTGTTCCACAGATTCAGTCTTACCAAGCAGACCTAATCTGTCTACAGGAAACTCATCTCCTACCAGCCACGACCCACTATATACAGCGCCCCTGGATAGGTGTGGGCTGCTCATAGCACTTTCCTCCACTCTAGCGGAATTTCGGTCCTAATACATAAGAGAGTAAAATACAACATTAACGAAGTACATTCGGTAAAAAAAGGTAGATTTATATGTATAGCACTCTCTATCGAAACAACACTCTAATATCATAATAGGAATCTATGACCCTCCACCTGCTAACCAGCAACCGTTTAAAGGAGGCCTTGCCTTTCATATTAAAATACCCCAAGCCACAATCAGTCTCTGGGACTTCAATGCCCTAATAAACCTTAAGTGCGATAAATTTCAATCCACAACACTAGCACAGCCACATCACTAACACACTCTTGTGCTGAACTACACTGGATAGACGCATGGCGCTCCAGTCATCCCCAACCCAGGAAACACGTGCCTGTCCACAACCCATAACACCTTGTCTCGTTATAGACAAATATTTGTCAGTAGGAAGCTACATCCTGAAATAACCAAAAATCTCACATCTTCCAAGGGTATTTCCGACATTCCCACTTGATGCTGACACTCCATCTCCCAACACCCGTAAATAACACTACCAGATCAATGGCGCTTTCACCCTTCTGGTTACACTCTTCCAACGCCAGACCGAATCAGGTACACCAATAGAAATTTATTTACAAAATTATTAAGGAGAAAAACATCGGCAGAAACAGATGGGAGCGTTTAAAGCAGTCCTCAGAGGGGAGCTACAGAAAACTATTACACATATTAAACATACAACGAGACAAAATGAAGCTACACTAATCTCCTCACTCCAATCTGCTGAAAGTAGCTATATTATCAACCCTACTATTATATAGTACCAACCCTATTACAGAATCCCAACTACCTCCCCCCTCACATCTCTACCCTAACCCCAGATACAAAACAGCCTACTTCCATAAAAATATCTCTATAAGCATGGTAAGCCTTTTTACTATTTGTATCCAAGTTAACCCTCTCCTTTTAAGGTACCCGACTATCAAAAACAGATTTGCAACTATATCGCCTCTAAATGTTATTATACAAATGATACATATATACTTACAACCTCTTCAATCTATGAACCCACAATGGTAATTGTACTGTGATATAACACAATATATATGTACATGTTATGTTTGTATAAGATGTAGTTTCAAATGTGTCAATAAAAGAAACAAGTTTAAAAAAAATATGCAGGGGGGAATTTAAGTATGTATTATCTTAATTTACCTTAATCTATTTTTATAGGAACTTGAAACTCTCCGTTCACAATTACATGTACAATCCACAGAAATTAACCGATTACAAGCTGGAGCGGATGGACTTCTTCAAAAATAGAAACAATGTAAAAGATTTCTTTTTTGTTGTTTGTATTTTGTGACTTTGTGCCATTAGAAGCCATTCTGAATCTGATCTTTCACACTTCAAATCCAGTACAGCGCCAGGGGATCTTCAGCTGTGCAAGCTCACACAATACGAACTGGAAGAGAAGTGGCAACACTAATGAAAGGATTACAGGCCTGAAGGTTTGTTTTATATTCAGGTGGGCTTACTATGGGCTGCCTCCACAGTTTTTTATAAAAATGATTGTTATATAAGATGTTATTACTAGTCTTTAAATAAATCTAAATTGCCCTGGCTAGAAACACTTGGCAGTGGCAGGGTGTTAGGCTGTGGTCATGGTCACTTGCAGCGATTTTGGCGACCGATTTAGTTGATGGACCACCCACAAGGAGCGATATTGATACATTTATGGTCACCACCAGGCATATATATACGTATATATTCGAGTTTAAACCTAGGTTTTCAGGCTAAAAAAATTGCATGGAACCCGAACCTTGGTTTATACTCGAGGGAATCTCTTACCTGCTCCAGCAGTCATTCACTCCCGCTCCTCTGCTCCTGACATCACTACTCCACATCCGGGAAGTGTGGCAGGCACGAGTAGTGACGTCAGCCAGCAGAGGATGCAGAGCCTAGAAAGCAAAGTGAGCGGCCAAAGTAGGGAAGAAGAAATCAACACGGGGGGGGGGGGGCCCTCTTGGAGGGGGTGGGGTGGGAAGGTACAGTAATCCTGCATATGTTGGAAACTAGAAATGGGGGTTACTGTATGGGATATCTGTCCATTTAAAGGCAACTAATGCCTCAAACAATACAGAATCAGAAGGATGGTATACTTGTTAGAAAGATCCCTTTTGATTCTGTATTGTTTGAGGCTTTAGTTGCCCTTTAAATGGACCGAGAATTCCCATACAGTAAGACCATGGGATTTGGCTATTTCTGTAAAGGACTACTGTATGGGAATTTAAAGGCCAACTAAAGCCTCAAATCAATACAGAATCAGAAGTCATAGTGGTCATATTTTCTACCCTCGGTTATACTCGAGTCAAATACTTTTTTTTTTCCAGGTAAAAATAGATATTTGGTTTTATACTCAAGTATATACGGTATATATTTTCTTCATGTGCATGGTGGTGGAATCTCGTTTGTTTGGATTCCATTGGCACTTCTAAGAGGAGGGGCATTGTGGGAGAGCTTGTAATCCATGGAAGGCTTTCAGGTGCTACTTCAAATGAAATCAGTAATAAGCCTGTTGCCATTAATACCACCATAACCGCATCAGTAGGTACTGTATATTTGAAATAAATGGTGTTTTTAACACTATTTATGGGGTTTTGTTTGGCTTTATTTAGGAAGATCTTAAGACTCTCTGAGGAAAAAGTATCTTTAAAACAGCAGCTAGACTGCATAGCACAGAAGCCATTTTACAAAATGAAAACCAGAAATTGACACAGGATGTGTCAGAGTCTAAAAGGGAGCCAGGATGAACTACTATTCTCTTGGCCGATCAAGACCAAAAAATATTTGCTCTGAAGAAAAAACTCAAAGAACTGGACAACCAGTAAGTCATTTAAAGGGTATCTCCACCAGGATTTTAACTTTCTTCTTTCTAGTTAACTGAAGAACAAGAGGTAAATGCAATATGTCTTACCTCCTGTCCTCCAGTAAAACTTACAGGAGAGCAGAAGAAATGTACCCGTATCGCTCCAGCACTGCTGCACAGCCTCCCGGACCACAAGACATTTCCCACGGATCACAGTCCTTTGCATTGTGTGCACATGCGCACAGTGTTAGGAGCGTGGACCAGGTGAAGACTATCAGTAAGCTGGCGCTGGAGCGATACGCCGGTAAGTTTTAAAATGAAATCTCTTTGCAGTTGAAGTCCCTTGAGTGCTCTTTTTTGGATTTAGTGGTGGATAGTATGGAGTAGCACCAGGGCATCGCGATATGGTGAGTGGAGTGCGGTCATATATATATAGAATGTGTGCTCGTCCGCACTCCGTGCTAGGACCATCTGCCGGATGCTGCCGTGTGAGGAATACACATAAACGAAGAAGCAAGCGGAGGACCTGGTCTTAAAAAGATTTATAATGCTTAAGGGGTAGGCAGATAAACCTAAGGTTTCAGCCTCGATAGGGGCTGAAAAGCGTAGGTATCTGCCATATGGTGTAGAATCCTTGCACACCCTCAGCGAACAGTAACCCTGGGGCATCCGAAACGGGGTACACAGCATACGAAGAGGTCGGAGCACACATGGATTTAAGAGATAAGTGAATTTATTAACTCGTGAACAACATAGTCAACGCGTTTCGGCCATCTTGTGGGCTGCCGTCGTCACGCGTTGAACAGTTGTTACGAGTTAATAAATTCCACTTATCTCTTAAATCCCACGTGTGCTCCGACCCTTATGCTCTTTGTAAATACTGATATATATTATATTATATATATATAATATATATATATATATATATATTGCTGCTTCCTTTCCAAATGCATGTTAACTGTTGTATATAGGTGACCTTTTCTTTTTGAGAAATATGGTAGATCACAGTAAAACTTACACCAAAGTAACCATTAAAAGCACAGAAATTTCATTGCCATAGTCTAAAAATTATTTAGACTTAAACTACTATATTATACAGAAAGACCTTCAATTAATTCAATCTTACCCCCTTACTATTAGCAACACCCTCTCCCATTAGATATCTCTCTGTTTAGGAGTTACAAAGGAAGACAAGCCATATATTTTTTCAACCTGCTGTTTCTGTGCTGTAATTAGTAAAATGTATTTTAAATGAGCTCTCCCAGTTACCAAACATTAAAGAGTACAGTCCTTAGAATATCATGATAACTGTAAGAAACTAAAATCACAAGACAATAAAATCCATTATTTTTTTAAATCGTTTTTGTCTTTTCAGGTGGAGGAGGATGATGATTTGGAATTGCAGATGCGGGAGATGAAGATGACATTGATGAGGATGAGGATGAAGATGATGAAGATGTGTAGGGATAAAGAAAATATAACATCCTTAACCAGGCGATCTGTTTTTTATTTCATGAAAAAAAAATCCAGTGATTTCCCAGTGCATTGAATTTAAGTAAATCAGGTCACTAAAAGTGATGCTTGCCATAGGGATGCTTGAATATTTAGTACTGTTGTCATATTTATAAATACAAAGGTTATAAATCTGAGAAAACTTCTGTGCACACAGTAGCCAGGATTTCAAGAAGGCATGCTATGGACGTTATCCAGCATATATGCTGCAGTGTTATTTAAGCCCACATTCTTTGCGTGCTGTAGACAACCTTTTCCATTGCTAAGCATTGCCATGCAATGTTAAATGGTGTTTTTTTCTTAAAGGCATTTTTCTCCTCCCCATGACTCTTCATCGAAGTGACTAAAGATCTCTTGATATTTTCATGTCATGGGCTGTTCGATTAAACTGATGGGCAAACAACCCAGAGGGTTCATGTTATGCTTTTTTAAACTGTTCTAAGGTGAAAAAGTATGTTTAGTGCCTTTACACCAAGACATCTGCATCTTTAAGTTTAAGTAGAGGAGTCAGTATTTGTAGTTTCTTCAGAATTCCGTGTGTCTTTTATTGGCAAAATTGTTTTAAATTTTAATGAGGGATTCAGGCAGACATGCTAAAAGCTATTACTGGTTGTAGCATGTTTACTATACTCTTGTCATAGAGAAAAGAAAAAAAAAAATTAATATAATTTATTGGCAGTAAAGAGCCATCGGAATTAAGTAAAGAATACATTTTAAGAGTTAAAAAATGAATTACATAAGTTCATATTTCAAATAAAATAGAGATTACATTTACTGATTGTTACCTTTTATTATTTCCGGATTTAGCTCTAAGTAAAATACTTTTTGTACATTTTAATTTATGTTGTAAAGCAAAACGTACAGTTTTTTTACAATTGGTTAGTGGCTTAAATGTATCACTTTACCCTTTTCACATGCCTCAAAATATTGTATCTCTGGCTGAAAACTGTTAAAAGTTTCAGAAACTTTTTTACAGTTTTTATACAGTTCGAATAAAAATTCAGATTCTTTAAAGCAAGGGACACTAAAAAATGACTTGCTTTTCTATATTTTTAGTGCGTCAGGACTTGATCCCTTTTCACTCTCAGTGCACCCTGTCACTAGATCTTCTCATGTCCTGTTCAGCTCACTCCTAGTTGTATGCATGTCTCCTCTCTATGTATCCAACCCCCTCCCAAACATGAGGCCACAATGGAGTGGGAGTCATGTGCAGTGGAGATGATTTGTGCCTCACTACAGCCAATAACATTACCCATGACTTTGTGTTATAGTGAAAGTAAAACTGCTTTGTTATGGGAAGGTAAGCAGCATGGCAGCTGTAAAAATGCTTGAATCAAGTAGATTTCTTTTAGCAGTAGGAATTTAAGTGTGTGTGTGACTTTGGATGATTTCTTAGGTACAGTGCTACATTGGGACTTAACTAACACAGACAGCAGCTAACTGCAGGATTGGGTTTATCTGCTCAGAAAGAACACAGAGAAACAGATAATGCTATTCATTTTCCGACTTAATGCTGAATCAATTAGCGATGCAGTGACAGAGAAATGAGCTTTACTTTAATAGAATGGATAGTTTCTACATGTGGTGGTACCAGGGGGATGTGGCTGGGTGATTGACAGTTCTTTACTGACTGCTGTGCCCCGCCCTCTTTAAAAAGCAAAACACACAGAGCTAAAAAAAAACCAAGATATAGGAAGGTCAGAAAAGAAAAAAAAACAGATTTAGATTGGTGGTAATAATCCTAATTACGGTGTGATTAGTTAAAAAAGGTTTTCCCCAGTTTACATTGTCTACTTAGTAGACTGAGTATAGTCATTTCCTGCACATTCTTATTAAAATTGTAAAAAAGATTTCAAAAGATTACAATGTACATTGCAGAACCATGTGTATACCTGTGCATTTTTGAAAACATACAGATTTTAGTTACATAGTTTTTATCAAAAAAGATTGAAAATCTTTTAAACCAGATCAACCTACCCTTTTTATGGAAAGATATCCTGTTCATGGGGTTACTGATTACTCGTTTCTTCACATCAAAACAGCAATGTTATCAATATGAATTTCTGAGGCTGAGAGTTTCGCAGACTAACTTTTTCTGTAGTTCACCAACATCCTATCTTACCAGGTGGCTACAGTAATAAACTTAAAGAGAACGCTAAAGTGAGAAGTCATATATCCCATACATATGTTTGTGAAGGTTCACATTCATCAGGTCCTGGTGTGTTGATTGTAGCTAGAGGTTTTATCAAACTTCCCAGGGTAAGGCATTAAAACAGCATTGGACGTGGCAGACAAATGGTGATGAAAGTCCCACCTCTGTTTGGGCTCGGTTTCCTTATTTGACATTAATGACATCTCTTTTAAACCAAATCCTTTTAATGTGAAAGATGTGGACATTACGGTCTTTAAACATGAGGTCCCTTTTCCTTAATATGCAGGTACAGGTAAGTCATGACTTGAGGAATTCTTGTGGGCCGTAAGTTGATGCAGTTTCGTCTCCCCCACATACAAATCAGGTCACTATTCACTGGACATGCGTATATGATGTCAATATCTTGCTTTTCGGTATGGGTCTTTTGGATGCACCAGTTGTTGCCTCAGTGTGTTGTTGGCCTTAAAGCAGACGGGAATGCAGGGTGCTCTTAAAAAATCTTCGACAACCACCCCCACTACATTGGGATGCCATCTCCTTATCCTGTTTGCTTCCCCCTTTGTTGGTATTTGTGTTCTTTCTTTCCATCCAGTTGACAAAGGCCCAGTCTGGATATCCACAAGTTTTAAGGGTTTCATTTCTTTAGCCTTCGCTCTGTGCTAGTGGGGGTTTCTCAGCTCTGTTGTTGCAGGGTTCTGATGACACCCAGCTTGGTATCTAAATGGTGGGGGAGCAAACATCAAATAATGATCTGTGGGGTTCGTGTCTGTAAACCTCTACTTCCAGTTTAATAGTCTCCCTGACTTTACCAAGCAATCCAAGAAAGGAAGTGTGTTGGGAAGTATAAGTAGACTGGTTTCTCAGTTTATTTGTAAATCTAGCTGGCATATATTGTCAAAGACACAGGTGGGCCAGGTATTGAGAGTCAATATATCTCTTGTTCTCGAGAGAAAGAATATCTAGGTCAAGTTTTCAACCTAAGATACAAATATAAATTGTGGATAACTAGAGATTCAAAGCCTTCAAAGGCTAGGGATTTTTTTATCATGTGCCTTTCATTATAGGCCGACAATAGACTATGCCATGGACCAAACCATTTTGATACTGGGAAGAGGGAAATAACTAGTAAAACTAAAAGAAAGAGAATTTTTTTCTCGTGAGGAACCAGACACCCTCACCGACCTTGCCATGGAAATGGGTTGGTCCATTGGGATCTTAACGCAAAGGTCGCTGTCATGAAACCTTTCCTGCTGTTACACTTCAGTTTTGTGAGTTGATTCCCCACCTAATTAAGAATGGTTTCATTTTTGGTTAACAAAGAGAGGGCGTTTTATTATTTGATGGACCCCAATTGACTAAACCATTTTTGTGTAGTTGTATTCTGTGTGTAAGAAAAGAATCAGGCTGGTAAGTTATTATCATTGCATTTGTTCACTTTAGTTCCAATGGTGTATACCATACCAATGCAGGGGCAATGAACCCATATGGATACAACCAATGGTTTAAATAAAAAAATCAAAGTAGGTAAAATAAAAATAAGCCCTTTAGAACAGGGTTTCTTAAAGGGTTGTGCTTGGGGAACACTGGTTTAAAGAGGCAGAGGTGTGCCTCAGAATTTTAGTAGTGGAAATGTTTTCACTAGGATACATTGTTGTTTTTGCACAAAATCTATTTAATTAATTTTCAACAAGTCAATTAGTGTAACTTACACTACATTTATTTAAAATAAATACCATGTAAAGTGCATAAATATGGGTAATTTAGACTTGAAATCAAAACATTAAGGGTAATATACAAGGTGATAACAACTACTACCCTGACAGGCCTTGCCTGCGAGATTTGTAGAAGGCAAATCTCGGCAGTCAATAGGCAGGGAATTGCGCACAGGTTTTATAAGCCTGCTGGTTCTCGTTTGCCTTCCTCTTTTGTTCTGGGGGGAGATGAGGCACTCGTGGGACTGCCTGGTGGCTGGACTTAACACTAATGGTAATATGTGGACTGGATTTCTAATTGCAGGATAGTGAAGACATCTTGGATATAAAAGTATACCTTTTATGGCTAACTAAATGGATTGAAAATGCAAGCTTTCGAAGCACTTAGGTTCTTCCTCAGGCATGATACAATACTGAATCTTGTAAGCACTGATTTTATACATACTAGAACAAAGACTTTGACATTCACAGTGTTACTTTTGCCCCCATGCCTGATTGGCCAATGTATGTGTAAATAAAACAGTAAATACACATTCAATGATCACAGGCAGTAATAAGATAATAAAGTAGCAAGGTTATGTTAAACAAACAATCAGATACACTTCACCTCTAGTGTCCATGGGGGTCTGGTATAGATGAGATATTTATGGGTTGGGTGGTTTAGAGGAATTTATTCTGATACTCTACGAACTACATTAAGATTAGAAACATAGGACACTAAAGTTTAGATCTTGTTGAGTCCAGAGTCCATTCTAACCTCTCCTTTTGGGATCTGAAATTTCCATGAGCACTGTGACCTTTTAGGTCTTTCAGGCTGTGTTCCTGTCTGCGAAGAAATGGGCACCCACCGGGACACATCTTGTTATTGTTGTTAATTGTGAATCAATGAGAGTTCATCCTTTACCTCAGGGTCTGTCCAGTCTCTCCTACATAAAGTCCTGAGGGGCACCTTAGAACATTAAAATCAGGTATACACACATGGATGATTTGCAGGAGAAGGTTCCCTTTATTTCAAACCTATGTTGGGTTCCTGGTATTGGTATCCTGTCTTCAGTGTGGATGTACTTGCAGGTTTCACACCCCACTATTAAACTCAACTTGCAGGTTTCACACCCCACTATTAAACTCAAAATGAACCATTCACCTACCGAAATAAGCTTTCTGGACACCATAATACAGATTAAAGGAAACACAATACAAACATCCATTTATCGCAAACCTACAGACCGACCCACATACCTCAGTAATGACCCTAAACACATAAAGAACTCCATTATTTACAGTCAGGGTATAAGATATAACAGGATTTGCTCTGATTCTACAGACAGAAGTCTGCACCTGGAACAGCTCAAAAAAGATTTTACAAAACAGGGATACAGTCAGTCCATTATGGAAACACAGATCAGGAAAGCAACCAGCATCCCCAGAAACAACCTGCTACAATACAAACACTATCCGAAAAGGAGGACCGTATCCACTGGTTGTTACATACCACCGCAAATGGAAATACTACGAAAAATCTCCAAGAAACTCCAACCACATTTTACAAAGGACGACGATATTAGAAATATTCCCAGACCCCCTCTCCTAGATTACCGACAACCACCCAACTTAAAACAAAATGCTGTAAAAAGTTCCATAACAGGCCCCAAACAAAATGGAACATGTCCGGTTTGATGTGAAACCTGACAGTACATCCACACAGGAGACAGGATACCAATACCAGGAACCCAACATAGGTTTTGAAATAAAGGGAACCTTCTCCTGCAAATCATCCAATGTGATATACCGATTTTATGTTCTAGGTGCCCCTCAGGACTTTATGTAGGAGAGACTGGACAGACCCTGAGGCAAAGGATGAACTCTCATCGATTCACAATTAAAAAAATAAACGTCAATGTATGTATGTATGTTCCATGCTTTCTACCAAGGGTAAAGACCTGAGCAGCTAGGTCCTCACCCCTGGGCTGTTTGCACTTACACTGATATACTTACACAGCATAGCTCGCTCCTAGTCTGCATCCGCGATGGGTCCAATAGGAAGACACACTCCTTGCAAGAGCGATCTTCTAATAGCCTGTTGCCAACAGAGAGGTGGGGACGGAGTTTAGTGAGCAGTCGCTGTGTAAGGATATCAGGTAAGTGCAACAGCCAGCAGCTGTAGCTGTTAGAAGAGGAGTGGGGAGGAGGTAAGAATAATTGTCCTTTAATATGGTCAGGGAACAGAGAAAGGAGCATACCGCACTCAAAAAATGCTAAATATATATAAAAACCCTTTATTTGGGGGACCATAAAGGTCAAAAATGGGGTACAAAGATAACCAAATAGCATAAAGGTATCCAACTCAATATATTAGTAAAGTGAAAAGTGCACAAGTGTCAAAAGCCCTCACCCCACAGTGTCTTGCAGTCAAGAACCAGTCTAAAATCATCAAGTACAGAATATCTGTCTAGAAGTGCTGCCATATCAGAACACAGTCAGGGGGTCAAGTATAGAGGGAGCTGGCACATGAGGGGACACCGACTAGCCAACGAAGAGCTGTGAACGCGTTTCGTCGAACCCACGGACTTTCTCAACAGCGTGCCGCAGCATGAACGCGAGAGTGTGTGTACCCAGCATAGTTAATTTGAGGATGGGACCTGACCTACCAGTCTGAATGGGGATAGTAACCATGGTTTGCCAAATTTGTAGTGTTGGGTTTAGGTAACCAACGTGAGTTTAATGGGTTGCTGGTCAGGTTCAGTTAGAACAGATTAAGACTGGTATCGAGTGCAAGTTGTCGGTTCTGTTAAATTGTGAGTGTAGGTGTCCTGTAGGTGAAGGTTGGTTTCAGAGCAGGTGTGGGTCCGCTTTGAAGGTCTTGTCAATTTGGTTGCCGATTAGGTTTGCAGTTCAGGCTAATGTGCAAGCCTGGCCACGTGCCGTTATGGAAACCACTGCAAAGCGGGGTGTGGTCAGATTACGATTTTACCGGATGCAGGTTGGGTGTCTGGTAATTTCAGATGGGGATAATCGGTTACTTACTGGAGTCTGGTAGGCTAAGTGCTGGGCTGACCGACTCGGATTGAAGTGCTTGTGCACACGTACAACACACAACTGCAGCAGCACAGTGTTTGTACAGTTAGAAAATACATTAGAATACATTTCCAAAGATATTTATTAAGGATCACCATTGAGGAATGATAAAACTTGGAAGATGGGCATAAAAGACTTTGCCCCCATAAATAGAAACGTCCAGCGAAAACTGTTCAAATGGACAACACTTAAAAATTTCTTAAAACTTACTAAATACTATTCTTCAAACTGCGAACTCTGCTCTGGTGTTCGGAACGGGGGTCTACACCCTGGGAACTCTATTCTGGCCACCGGAACTGGGGGCCAGAACCCTTTTGGCTTATTTTGGCTGCCTGAATTGGGGTATGCACCTTTTTGGCTCTGTTCAAGCAACCGGCTCACCTTTTAGCTAGCGTTAAGTGCTACAACGGCAATGGGGGTTTGCACCTTTCATCTCATTCTGGCACTGGAACGGGGGTCTGACCCTTTTGGCTAAGCATGTGTCCAGAACCGTGCTTATAAACATGTAGTGGGCTGAGGAGGTCCGTATGCAAAGATAGATCTGCAGGACCGGAACACCCTGCAAGTTAATTCGGATCACTATTGTAACAAAATTCGGGCTGAAAGCAGGGGTAATCACTGGTACGCTTTCAGGAGGAGACTGGAGGCTGTAGGTTAGGATTCTGGAGCAGAAGAGGCTGATGGGCATGTATGCTGGATAACAAGGTGTGCTGGGAACTGTATGCTGGATAACAAGGTGCTTCTGGGAAACTGTATGCTGGATACCAAGATGCTGCTGGAAACTGATGCGGATACCATGGTGCGTGGGAATGATGCTGGATACCATGGTGCTGCTGGGAACTGTATGCTGGATACCGGGTCTGCTGGGAACTGTATGCTGGATAACGGGTGCTTATGGGAACTGTTATGCTGGATACCAATATGCTGTGGGAACTGTATGCTGGATACCATGGTGCTGTGGGAACTGTATGCTGGATACCATGGTGCTGCTGGAACTGTATGCTGGATACCGTGGTTGCTGCTGGGAACTGTAGCTGGGATACCAAGATGCTGCTGTGAACTGTATGCTGGATACCATGGCTGTGCTGGGAAATGTATGCTGGATACCGAGTTGCTGCTGGGAATGTATGCTGGATACCGAGGTGCTGCTGGGAACTGTATGCTGGATACCGAGGTGCTGCTGGGAAATGTATGCGCTGTATACAAGATGCTGCTGGAACTGGGTGCTGGATGAAAGGGACTGGAACATGCAAGGTAAGTAACTTCACTAGAACAGGCAGGGAACGCTGTATACAGGAAAGGAAGTGAGTAACTGGGTAACGGAGAGGAAGGGGTTGCAAAAAGCTACTATCAGGCGCCGGGTCCAGGAAGAACCTGCGCCACTCGGTGGCACCTTCATGGAAGTGCACGGACCAGAGCAGCAGGTAAGTTCATGACAACTACATAAAAACCAAAACATTTTAGTTGCATGCGAAAAGACCGCTTAATGTTCTGGTTTTCCAGCCAATGTTAAGCTGGGACAACACGACGGAATTTACGGTTCGGTTTCCGGTTTTTTATTTTAATGCGCACACATACAGAGAGGGGAACTTCACAACAGGAGAGGGGAACTTCCACACAGAGAAAGGCACTTTCACACAGAGACTTCAACACATACCAACAGCCACTCATCACAAACTCACCAACAAGGCACCACTTCCATGCACAACAGCCACTGCTCTCACACACATGACGGTCTATGCCCCGTCACACCAACAGGCACCACACACACACCGACAGGTCACTACTCCCATGCACACCGATAGGCATTATACCCATGCAACCAAACAGCACTTCTCCCCACATGACAACATTGCATTACCATCCATGCACACCAACAGGCACTTCTCACATGACAAAATGCATACACCATGCACACCAACAGGCACTTCTCCCACACACAGAGGCACTCACACACGATAGACACTCACAGACAGGCACTCTCTCACAGACACTCTTACAGACAAATGCTCTCTCAGTAAGACATTCCACAGACACTCTCAAAGACATGAAACTCACACACACACTCTCTCACAGGCAAACACTCACACAGGCACACTAAGACAGGCACTCTCACATAGATTCTCACAGATAGACCGATGCTCTCTCAGTCACGACACTCTTACAGACAGACACTCACTGACAGATACACACTCACAGACACAACACTGACACAACTCACACACAGACAGGCACTCTCACAGATAGACAGATGCTCTCTTACAACCAAACACTCCCATAGACAGACCTGACCAAGAATGACAGGGGTAGCAGCAGAGCACTTTTCT
>JAACNH010004015.1:0-26002 GCA_019447015.1 Hymenochirus boettgeri
TGGGGGTCATTACTCAGAACTGTCACTGTATAACGTGCTGTTGGGGTTAGAACTAAAGACCTATCACTGTATAATGTGCTGTTGGGGTCAGAACTCAGACCTATCAATGTATAATGTGCTGTTGGGGTCTGAACTTAGAGCTGTCACTGCATAATGTGCAGTTGGCGTCAGTATTCAAAACTGTCACTGTATAATGTACTGTTGGGGATCAGTACTCAGAGCTGTCATTGTATAATGTAATGTTGGGGATCAGTACTTAGAGCTGTCACTGTCACTTTATAATGTACTGTTGGGGTCAGTACTCATTCTGGACAGTATGTGACGAGAGAGCGACAGCGAACATCTATGCAATTCAGTGAGATTACAACTATCAATGAGGTTATAACCAGGGCCGTTAGCAGTTTAGTTCCACACTCTGGCAATTTCTAATGGGAGTCGGGCCATTAAAGGGCCATAAAATGTCCACCCCAAAACTAGAATCCCCCAAACTACTGCCGTTCCCACCATGTAGTGTAGTTAATCCTTTAACCTTCAATCCAGCCCCCTCCAAGGGTGTCTCCTAGTAGATACCCCCCAAATGTCCCAAAAATGACCACAGGCCACAGGCTTAGCAGGTACCAATAGCGACACTGACCTGCCTACCTAGGATAAACCTCCCGATTAGATTCCCTGCATGCGTGCCTGCGTAGGCCCTTCTCCCCCTCCCCTCACCCTCCTCTCCCTAACCACGTTTGCTATCCCTCCCCTAGCCGTCATCTCCCTTATAACACAGCCCTTCCCCCATGTCCCCCAGCCCAACCGGCCGATACTTTTTATATTTAGAAAGCTCCCAATGATTTATTACCTCCTGCTCTCCTACGCGGAAGTGAGCCTAGCCGCAGCGCCTGTCAGTGATGCTGCCGCTCGCCCCTAATCACAGACGTCAAGGCTATCGCCGCGTCCCAGCCCCGATGACTTGCATTCTCGCAAGCAGCAGGCTGGCAAGCAGCGAACAGCCGAAGGAAAGAGGCGGCAGGGTAAGTAGAGTTGGGGGCTTTTGAAATTAAAAAATTAACGCGGTTGCCAGCGGCTGGCTGACGGACATGGGGGCAACACTATATACAAAATTTAATTGTTAGGTAGGACTAGATAGCTTAAATTATATTGTCCATATCAATATACATTTTAGCAGTTTTTTAATGAAGATCTTCCTTTTAGCTATAATGTAGACCTACTATTTTATCTTATCGTGCTCTATGGAGTGAAATTACGAATTGTGCCGATGTTGACTTGTCTAAGGGATTCTCCATAGAATTTGTGTGATCTGGTATCTCGTTCAGCTACGCCATGTAATATAGATGAAACACACAGGTAATATAACCATAGATACACAACAACCTCCGAAATATCATGTAGAAATCTTTGTAAGATAGTTTTATTTCATGACTAATCTCGTGTCACATGGGTATGTAGTATTGGAAGTAATCTAAGTATATTTTTTTTATTTTAGCAATATCAAGTCCTCTGGAGTCCCACGACTTGGCCTGTCGGCCATGGAGATAATGATTTTGCCAATAGGTGAGTGTATTAGTAGATTAATTGATATAATGAAATAATATAGGCTAGTTGAATGGTTGAAATAAAGAACCTGAAGTATACAAGTCAACCTTTCTAACTCCGTGTTGATCCATACCCAAAACCCGAGCTAAAAGGAAGGGGAGGGGCGGGGGGGGAGGAAGGAATTCCCTCCTGACTTCCAAAAGGCAATCATGACAAGCGTCCTACAGATATGCGATTAATAAGTAATCTCAATATGGAATAGTATCCCGGTGTAATACCAACCAGAACTAACAGTATATGTATTAGATACCAGTAATTCTCATTAATTATATCAATACTCCTTAACCATAGCCAGAACTACAGTATATGTGATTGAATACCAGTAATTACTCAATATTATTATAGCGTATCCCTGTACACAACAGAACTACAGTATATTTGGAGTAAATACCAGTAAATCTCAATATTATATATATCCCGTCAGTTGTACCAACCCAGAATTACAGTATATGTATTAATAACCAGTCAGTAATTCTCAATATTTATCATAATTATTCCCGTACCAACCAGAACTAAGGTATATGTATTATATACCAGTATATAGTAATATCAATATTATATAGGTGGTCGAAGACCCATACACCAAACAGAACTGACGAGTATGCTGGAAGTAAGACCAGGTAATTCTCAAATCTATATTTAGTCATCCATGACAGACCAGAAACTACCAGTAATGTCTTATAATACAGTCTAAATTTCCAATATTATATAGTATCCTGTACCACCAGAACTACAGTATGGTGGGTTAATACAGCTAATTCTCAATATTTTTTAGTATCACTGTGTACAACCAGAACTACAGTATATGTATTAATACCAGTAACTCTCCAATATTAGTATAGTCCCAAGATGTACAACAGAACTACAGTAATGTATTAATTCCTAGTAATTATCAATCTTATATAGGCCCTATCTCCGATACCAACCAGAACTAAAGTATATGCTATTAATACCAGTAATTCGCCAATATATATATTTGCTATCCTCAGTACCAACCAGAACACAGTATATAGTAGTTAATACGCTAGGAATTCTCAATAGTATATAGTATCCCGCCCTACCAACTAGGAAATTCAATAGTATGTATTAATCCACCAGGTCCTTAATGTCCATCTGTCCTCATAGAAGTATACCATTAGTGGACAATGCCACCAGAGGTTAACTGTATGGCACCCATTAATATATTTATATAAGTCCGATCATATCCCCACGCAACGTCGACCGCTCCAATGTAAAAAACCCTAACTATGCTCGAATAACTGGCTGAAATCACGCACTCAATGAAACCCTTATAATTTAGTTGCCTTCTGAACTGCTTCCATTTACAAGACTGTCCTTTGATAATTATGAAGATCCAAAAATGCTCCGCCAATGCCAAATGAGGCCTTAGCAGTGTCTGTAAAGAGGAGAAAACATTTCCCTCTCTCTGCAGTAGGATTCCCCTCTTTATACAAGACAATATCTTGCTAGCTCTAGCCATTGCCTAGTCTGATATTGTATGTATCTACTAGAACCCCAATCTTCCTGTCCAGTCGAGAATTCCTCATTTAAACAAAAGAGTTATTTATGCCGTGTATGTTGGTATTATTAAAGACGAACTAATATTCATGCCAGTAACGACTGCCATGTTTAGTCCATCCCCTCCTTCATTAACATCTAGCCTGCAATGTCATACCTGTGGGCAGAGAGCCTCGGAAAAAACTATGATGAGTATAAGTATAATTACTCCTTTAATCATATAAATGTATTAATAGTTAATGTGTTAATATCTTTATAGACTGCAATTTCTGACAGTATTTACTACTCTATTATAAATATATATATATATAGTATACATATATTAAATATATATATATATATAGATAAAAACAACCGAATGACGTACCAGAGCCACTTATTATTTTATTTTTCCTTTTTATTTGAGGTATTTTTTTTTGGTATTTTACTTTTATACTATTATTGAGCTATTTAATGCTGACAAAGGTCACTGGTGACGGAAGTAAACCCAGACAAACAGGGAATTATCCGTGTTGTCAGAAGATTCGCTTTACGGTTCCACAGCCACGGAACAGGATTATTATATAGAGATACATAATTGGCAAGGTCTCGTGTCAGGTGTGTTGCAGCCTTGCCCTACTAGATGCTGTTTTGTAAAATCAGGCGTGTCGTGCCCGTTCGGCCGGCGGATACTGAGCTCCGATTGATTTACTGTTGTTTTTACTGTCGTCCCACGCAAAGCCTGAGGTAATGGATTTGTATCATACTGCGCCTAATAATAAGACATTCTTATATCTGCCAGCCGCGTTTCTTATGGTTTGTTTAGATTACAGATAGACACGGGCGGTCAAAGGGAGTCGCAGGATTCATTGCATCTAGAAATTTGCTGCACATTTTTCTTTTCGACCTGTAGCGATTGGTTTTATTACTGGAAAGAGCGCGAAGTTAGAGCACATTATACACTAGTATGATTTGATTTTTAAAATAAAGTATTTTTCATTGTGAGCTGACATAATCTGCCATAGAAAGGGTAGCATCCATGCATTTGAGAAGAGAAAGGTAGGATAGTTTAATGCTGAGCACCTTACCGATTACTTAAGATCCAAGTAAATGTTGTAAGCCGGATTAGTCCGAGCTAGCATTAATAGAGCATGAGTAATGTAGGATAGGTGATAAATTTTTATATGCGAATAACCATTTCATTTTTACAGAGCACATTCTCGCTTCCTCAGCGTACAAGACAGTAATAATTAGTAAATCGAAAACCTTGTCTGCTAAAAATGAACGTGTTAGTCGTATAATAAAAAGGGTATCACCTTATCCTACAGTGACTCATACTCTTAGTTTAAGATCCAATTAAGAAAAATAAGCCGATCTTGTAGTAGACCACCATAATCTGATACACTTACACGCGTGAGGAATACATTTCAGTAAATATGATTTAGCCTGCGAAGTGACCATAGCATTTACTAAGGTTAGTCAAGCTGATAATCTGTTGGACGAATTAATGCTCTCTGGAGAAGTAGAAGTTGACTTGAACCCTCTCAGCACCTGGGCGCCACAATGACGCACCATATGCAAAAGTTGCCTAATTTTTACAAAACACTGCTGCCCTAATGCCATTAAGGTCTTGCAGAATATATATGATGCTGAGCTGATCTACTATGGATTACTACTGAACATTATTCCCAAAGCTAGACATGTACCTTGTAAGTAACAATTTCTAGGAGCGTCAGCCCTCCGAGAATCTGCACGGAATATTTCGGGATTAATCCTTAAGTGTTAGGGTGCCAATATTGTGTTACGTGATGCCTGATATTCTATTGCGAAATGTTTATAGCTTACGCGTCTTTATTACATGTATGAGGGGAAGAGGGGGGCGGGATAATAAAAATAACAATATTGAGACAATCTGTTTGATTCGGTGTATGGCAAGATACCGTAATAACGTGAATAATTACCCTATCTCGCTTCTAGCTCTTCCCACAATCCTAAGAGCAGACACCGGAGATAGAAGATGAGTGGTAACAGAAGTCATTGTGTTCGCACGATCTCACGAATAGACCATAGCAGGCAACTGTTCCCGAGATAGACAGATTAAGATGCAAAAATAGCAAGGAAAATTCACATCCACAATAGAATGATCGGATGTTATGTTGTCCTGAGGACCTCTATAGATATATTAAAATGTACCTCCTTATACCAGCTTACCTTCCAATAATGTATCTGGATTTGTTGTGGGATCATCAAGTGCATACATTCCGCGGCCATAACCCATACCTGGACCATTCATTTTAACTGTAATAGTCAAGCGACCAAAATAATTGCCCACGGCAAGAGCGTTATGTCCACGGCTTGCGAAGATGTATGGCCAAGGCATTAGAAAGTACCACAGAAACATACAATGAATTTGCTAGGCCCGTCTTAAGGGCAAGGGTCTGCGGCGACTACGAGCCTTTAGCCTATCTTAGCTTCTATAGCTCTTTTGACCAAGCCAACCCATACCCATTCATTCCGTGGGAGCCAAAATGTAACTCCAGTAGCAAGATGCAGTAGTCACAGTGACCCAATAGGCGAAGTAGAGTTATCCTTAGGCAGAGAGATTTGTTTTACGAAAATCTATTTGATAAAATATTGAAGCTAAAGCTTAATGCATAATCCAAGCGATTGCGCGTAATAGTTTATGTCACTTTGCTGATACATTGTAGAGTGCTAGCACATTTATACTTCTTGTGGTGCATAGACCTTTCAGTTGCTGATGGCTGCAGCGCTACGGCAACGCTTTATAAGCAAGTAGGAGTGCGTGTCGCACTGGTGGCGGAGCCTTCGGTGGACTGCGAGATGGGGTAGGACTGAGCAGTATTGGACGGAGGACAGTCTGAAGTTTGGGCGAAGGATTAGTGAGTGTCAGGGCCTTGAATTAAGTCCCCAAACAGTGATTGCGCAAATGTTCACAATTGCGATGGAAAAACTCGTCCACACCGCATGGAGTCGGCTCAGTACTGTCTGACAACCTAATATAAGGAGGTTGCTAAGCAATATGCCTCCCTAATGGAGAGGGGTTAGTGCGGCGCTGATGGGGGCGGTCGGCCGTGACGTAGGTAAGCATGCGCCAAATAGGGAAGAGTGTAGGAGCCGGAGGAGATTCAGGACTCCTCTCCGCCGCGTGGGAATTGGAGATTGGTCTCTCGCGGAGATTACCCCAATCTGAGGGAGACTCCGGGGAAAGATCAAGGACGGGGAGGGGCGGGGACCTAGCTATGACTCTATGTATAAAGGACAGTGCAGACAACCGTCCCTGCACTCCAGGGCCATTTTTAGGCATAGCCACCTCAAGACAAAGAGGCTAGCGAACTCATATGTCTAAACCAGGAGTGCATATTCTTCCTCCTAAGAATCTACCCTGTCACTTATTACTGCTGTGTTATAGATAGCCTCTACCTTGTATGCTGTAATTGACACATTGTATCTAGTACAGCAGCCTGAACTCCAGTCCTTAACTTAAGCGCATAACAATGTTTCCAAAGACTGATAGGGTGAAGCGAAGAGAGAAGCTCGAGGGGAATGCCAGAACTCAGCTATAGTACTGAGGAGCAACAGTCTAAAATGCCAGAAAGAAAAGACTGCCTGCAGACATTTAATAACAGAGCGACCTGCAGTGACTAGGGCAGCCATATGAGATCCCTATCCTCCCTCTTAACGTATGCCATACCAACTCTCCAATTCGAGATTAGAGTGGGTGAAGAGATCGGAACAATCCAATGTGAGAGCACATGGAAAGCTGGATACATCACTGTATATCATGTCAATGCTGGCAGCTGGAGGGTAAAGGTAATACATGTGACTGGACACTGAAAAGTGTTAAGCGCAATACAATGAGAAAGCTGGCCATTGAAATCTAATTAATAAGCAAAGTTACTGGCATACTGAAAGGTTAATGCGTAATATCGGGCAATGCTCTGACGGTTAGTAGAAAGACTGTTAATGACAATATCTCTTGGGGATAGCGCACACTACTGCCCACAATTTAAGCGCTAAGGGATTGTGATTAATCACGCTAGGGCACCACGATGGCTAGAAATGGCCGTGAAATGTTGGTTATGTTCAAATTGTCTTGACCGTGGAGCCGAGTATTGTGCTCAGTTTGTTAGGGCTTGTTAAGCGTTTGAAGGCGTGTATCTTCAAGAGAAGCACATAGCAGGGGGACTCCACAATAAACAGAAACATTACATCATGACAATTGTGATTCAAGATATGTGTGACGTGGGAGAGATCATATGGATTCCTAGAATGTACCATCTATACGATGATCACTAGAGCACAGAGTTTAGTGCAGCCCGATACTGGTCTCAGTTGTATTTCGTAGCATGGGGAGGCAGGAATTACTTTTAAATAAAAATGTAAGAATATAATGATAACTATAATGGCACCACAAAAAACAATGATCTTAGTCTAGACCATCAGATCTGGCTCTAGTCAGATATGTCCAAGATTGCACATCTTTCCCCCAAAGAATACCAATAATATTATACTGCGGATTGTCCGATAAGGTATGTTGATGTGTATGTCATAATGGAGCTTGCGCAGCTGTGGGCAAGAATTATATAATTAAAAGGGGAAGTGTTCGTAACTTTTTCGACTTCTTAGTATCATCTGAGTTGGATCCCTTTGGAGTGCACATTTTGATCTTATAACACAATAAAGACATTCCAGTAATGAGTGGGATCTTATCCCAAGTCATTAACTAATTAATCAGGACCGTCTCCACGTTAATTTATCATTATATGTACTGAATTTACCTAATAAATCATCCTTTAATCGTTATCAGGCTGACGAGGAACGAACCATTGACCATCTCCTAAACTGACTTCAGAAACGGAGGGCAAGCTGCAGTATAAGGCTCATTACAAAATACTGTCGACCGCTTAAGTTGAGCGGAACCAAAAGCCCAACGCAGGATGTGCGACGTGACCCAGACGGGGATGAAACGGTAGCAGAGGACCTCATAGAGGGCAATCAGCGATGAGACCGCCAGGAGCTGCGAGCTCACCAGTTTCACTTTGAGCGTGGAACTGCACATTAGAAGGAACGTAAGAGAGCCAAGTCTTATCAAGAGAGCGTAAGTACTATTCAAAAACAATACGGATATTGTGTATTACGTCCAATAAACACAAAATGCGCAACCATTCACACGATCGCTGAGTTTAATTCAAAACTAGTCTCTGATTATCTGAACAATCCACCGTGATTGCTGCCTCCTCCCAAAACACCTCACTCGAGAGAGCCTTGAGCAGCCCACAGTAGCAGTCCTGCCGTGCCCGACAAAGCTGGAGCTAAGGCAGATCAGATGTTGACATAGCAAACATACATAAAAACAGCTGGAGACAGATAAAGACTTATCGTAACGCTACATGTGTAAGTAATGTATTAATGTTGCACTCCTTATTATAAACGGAGATGTACAGCCTCCCACAGTAAAATTGAACATTGGACATTGGCTGTTTGATTTCTTGTTTTCGCATAGACCAATCGGAGCCCACCCAATTATATATAGCATTATGACATAAATGCCCCTATTAATAAGGCACAAAGAAAAATGTTCAGTGATTACCTTTAAGGAAAATGTAAGTCTGTGTAGTATGTAGACGCTGAAACAGATCTGCGCTCTGGACAGATGAAAAACACTAACAGGGCAGTTAACTTTCCTCTGAATTGTCTATTTTCCGATATCAGGTTGAAAGTGAATTACACTGCGAAACTTATGCAGTTAATATTTGCACCCAGCTAGCCGAAGAGGCTGGTTTGTTAAAATAGTTTTTTATCTATTCCTTCCATTGTTTTTGAACCCATAGAAAGTAAGGACCTGACATGGCTATCATGAATTGAAGATGAGTGGCGTATAGTCCTGTTAAGTATAATAATAGTATACCATACGCTACATGGAGATTTAATCATTAACCGGGAGATTCAAATAAATTTCCTATCCCATTAACAATAGGTGCTAATTATTGCTTACCAATCAGATCTATATTTAACATTATAAGCTACAATTCACTCATTGGGGCCCCGGGCACAGATTAGCCACTGTTTTTAAAACAATAACTTTATTAAATACCTGAAGTTCTTTACCAGCACTGGTTAGGAATGTGGCCAGCTGGTAAATTTCCTAATGATTCTTGGGTGATCTGGATAATTCAGGTGCCAAATATAGGCCCATGGGTACCAGTTATTTGTGTTGCTGGGGATCCTGAGTTTGTAGTTGGCAAATATAGCCAGTGAAAAAAAGTGCAATTCTGGACACATTGGTTGCCCTTGTGAATGCTCATGGGGACACCTGCAGGTTCAGTTGATATCTAACTAGTAGTAGATCAACATTTATGGTTATATTCATTGCAGTGGAGTGGTTTGCAGGGAAACAGAGGAGAAGAAGAGAACAAGTTGTTATAAAATGTAAAAACTCGTAATCCAGATCAGACCCCCCCAAAACTAAACTAAAATTGTGAGGTTTCAGCATCGATTACCTGACGCCCTCATTAGGAGTGAGGTATGGAGAGCAGTATTGTGTTATTGTCTGAACCCACTTGCGGCAAGGTACGAGGGTTGACCCGGCTAGATAGAATAAAGGGGTTGCAGAGGTGCGCAAAAAGAGGATCTCACCATCAATGCACCAAACAATAGCGTCTCTTTGACAGCACACTTGGCACGGTAGCAATAGGAGTTTGAGACGGCTCTCTATACATGGTCCCTAGTGTTTTTAGATAAAGCCTGATTGCCGATTATAAGGTCCTACTTTATTTGAGTTTGCTGCACGTGATGTTAATAGATTAAAGCCATTCACATTGTATTGATTAATTCCAAGTTAGTGCCATGTCACCCACTCTATACGCATGTATTAGGAAGCAACCAAACTAGATTAACTGTGCACATTCAATCAGGATCCGTTTGGTTGCATGAAGACCGAGATAACAACAATTGGCAGTGTTCATGTCACACAACTAAGAATGCTTGTTCTCAGATCAGAGAGAGTTCAAGGTTTGCCACAAAATGCTTTCCCATAGTAAATGTTCAAGGGTGTATACATTGCCGGAATGTTAATTATGAGGATCTTCAGTGGAGAAAAACAGTTTCTATTTCATTCTACCTTTGGTCATATCTGAAAGCTGGTGTGTTCGATCCAGTTTAAAGGAACAACTAAGCCTCAGGACACCATTGAATTCGAAGCAGAGATCACCCTTGTTATAAAAGCAAGTATATAGAATCAGTGTCTCCACCTCTCCATTTAATATGGTTGTTGAGAAATTTTAACTTTCTAAACATTAGGTTTATGTCTTATTCCAGTGTTCCAGTAGCCCGTGTGGTCACTGACCCCATTATGTTCTTACAAATTTCAGTCCTAAGATACTGCGAGAACTTGTAAAGTGTCACCACCCACTAGTAGCCTCTAGCCAATCCTATACAGGACAGAATATGGACAAAGGGAGCATGTGACTGAGGTCAGGGGGGAGTTGTGCCAGAGGGATATGTTCAGATGCGGGACGTGTAAAAATTTGGGGTTTATTCTCCTTTTTAAAAATTATTTTCGCTTGAGGGTCTTGGCTCACATCTGAACTTTGGTACGTGCCACTTGAACATCGAGATAACACTGATTTGAGGGTGTATGGGCGAACCCTCAAGGGAGGAACAAGGTCACATAACCTAACGATCCATCAGGTGTCAATTCACACTTCACTTGGTCAAAGGTGCTTAGACAGGTACAAATGAAATAACAGCAAAGAGATCATTCACGAACAGAGCAACCTGTGTATAATTCCCAACCTTGGGACTGGTCAATCTTTTCCGCACTCGCCAGAGTAAGCATTTCTGGAACAAGTATATAGGAGGGTCCAATATGACACACTAATGCCCCAGGTGGGTGCAAAGATGTCCAAATTCCTTACTCCAAGGGAAATAAATCAGTTAATATAATGCAAGGTGGCTGCATCCAAAAAAGAAGTGTTTATCAAAGGCCACAAATCAAAAACAACAAAAATGCGACGTTTGAGGGATACACCCCTTCATCAGGGGGTGTATCCCTCGAAAAGTCGCATTTTTGTGTTTGATGTTTGGCTTTGAAAAACACGTTCTTTTTGGAGGGCAGTCCACCTTGCATTTTATATTTCTGGACAAACCTTGCAGTTTGAAGTTTTAGTAGATCTTGTATAACGTGTCTATTGCAATAATTGTATATTATTATTATGTAAAATTAACGATATGCCTTAAATCTGTGGAGCAATAACTACTGAAATTGTTAGGAACGTCTACCTAGGATAGCAGCTTATGATACAGCTATCCGGCTCCTAGTGGTGATAGTCAAAACTAATTGTTCTGATCTACGGATATAAGAGCACTGACAGGGGCATTTCTAGGATTTTGCACATAAACAACTTTTAAATGCCGCCTATCAGTAGACCGTGCGGCACATCGAATGTTTGGGCGTCGCTTCATCAGGGGAACATAGGCGTGGATTTGTGGAGTGGTGGGCCTGACTAATTATCTGACGGTGACTGGGGGCTGAAATAACAATGATTGGTGAACTGGTGATGAAACGCAGATTACAGGATAGGTTTTTTTTTAACAGTGCCTTTTAGTGTTCTGCAAGTGTGCGCCTGAGCAAATGTGTCAGTGTGTAGTGGTAGGGGCACCCTGTGATAGCAGGGTAACAAAGCATGCCTTTAACAAGATGGAATCCTATATTAAAGGCATGTCAAACCCCCCAAAATGAATTATAACAAGATCCAAACCCACAAATATGAACTATTGGGGGAATAACTAAGACAAACAACGGGAAACGGGTTAATATTGGCACAGTGAGTCACTATAATGAAGTCCCCATATAGACGGAACCCAACGTGGGATTTGGCACGTGTCCAGACATTTTTTTTTTTTAGGATCCTTTGCTGTTTTTATTGCTGTGTGATCCAGAAAACCATTTAATTAGCGGTTACCAAAAGCCAACAGGTTTCGTGAAGGGGGGTAAGAAATGCCTGGATACGACCACAGATGGTCCGCAGTCTCTGTAAAAGGACGTTGAAGGAAGGGAGGAAGCTGTAGCAAGAGAATAGAGGCTGGATTGTGTTCTTGCAAATCCCTGTAAAACCCGGCGAGCTTCCGATTTCAGGTTCCTGACTGCGCGATTGTAATCAGGTCTTTGCTCTCTAAAATCCATTTCCATCCATCAATAAAATACGTAGACAGCAACCTATTACAGTCCACATAGAAGAAAAAAGCAAGCTGTAATGCTCTGGGTTTGGTTTTATTTTTTTTTGTGTTTACTCTCCCCTTTAGCCTGCTGGAATGCACACAGCCCAGCGCTTATGAAACAAGGCTGACACCGGAGGGGAATGTGTATCCTTGACCTGGGTTAACCTATTTTTTTCCTCGTGTTTCTTCAATGGAAACATGGTGTAGGAAAATAGAACACTCCACTTAACGCTGCATGCTTCACCCGAAAATAAAAACTTATTAGGTAGAAGCCATGTGCCCTCTCATTTTTTTATTGGGGTGGCGCCAAAAAATAGGATAGTAGACTGTTGTTTCCCCCCCCTTTTTTTTGCCTAATTCTGAATCTGATGAAAATATGGTATAAAGGTTAAACCTGATGGACTTATGTCTTTTTTCAGACCTCTGTTACTATGAACTGTTAGAACAGACATTATGGGGGATTATAAAATTTTTATTGAGTTAAAGGGATTTCAATAAAAGTTCTTATCGTTAAATGGTGCTAATTTTGCCAACAATAGATGTGAGCTTTCAAAGGTGTAATTAACATCTGATTGGTTGGGCTAACTTAGCCCCCATTTTAAAAACGATAAGAAACTTTTAGGGAATCTCCTGATAGTGTTTTGGGGGGTGCTGTACTAAATACAAAGTTCATTTAGATGTGGAAGCAACTTGTATGGGCCACTGTGAAATAGTAGCTAATCATGAACGGCACCAATTATAAATGCGTTAATCTTTTATTGGGTTAGTTAGAACATGTTTCAAACCCTAGGGGCAGGTTTCACCAGAGGAAGAATTCAACTAGTGCTGTGTTAATTCACATTATAAAGATAGCAATTAGAATGGGGTGAATCACGACTATAATGGTCTTTTAATATCTTTATAGGTTGTATGCTTTCCTAAGAGCTAACATGGAAATTACCCAGAAGTCTCTGGTGGCTTATTTACTTACTCTATTAGAGTCTCTTATGGCCTCTGGTTATCTTTGCAAGATACAAAGAACTTGAATATTGGAAATTATTATAGTAAATAAGTGTTAGTATGTCCTCTGTTAGTATTGTGGTTTAATGATGTCATGAGTTAAATGTAAAAAATTCTTATATTTATTAGAATATAAGAAGTCAACTTGTACACACAACTTGATCATCCTTGCAGACAGAGTACCGACTGTAAATAATGGTAATATTATTGGCTGATGGGGTCTAATATTCTGACTCTAGTTTTATTTTACTGTCTCAATATAAGTATTAGCTTCTCCCTTGCAGTTTAAAAGGGGTTAACAACGGCTAGTGATGTATAAAAGGTTCTGACACTGGATAGCTGTGGTGGCAGGCATGAGAAACCTGAGGTTAGAATGAACGCAGTGACTTTTACGGGAATCAAAGCGGATTTAGCTACGGCAATGTCAGATGAACTGGTTAGGTAGTTAGTTAAAAACGTGAATTCTTATGAAGCGGCCTAGATATTGATTGTGATGGTAACCATGTCCGATACTGTGGATAGAAGCTTGTACAAAGTTAATTGTATGTAGATGTACCATAATATTGTTCGACATCAATTCGTTAGAGAGTATTGTCTAATGCGTCTATTGTAGGTTACATTACATTCACAGTTAATTCTGGAACTTCAGGAAAAGGTAGGATCAGGGAACGATCGACTAAAAAAAAACACGGACTAAACGGGAAGTTTAAAGGCCAATCAATGAAAATGTCTATTTCAATGTGAGTGGAGTTGTGATATTGGCCCAGTGTATGGCCACCTGTAGGGTTCGGACAATGTGAATCGCGCCGGTGGTGTATGAAAGTGGGTGGTGTATTAACAGCCTTTTAATAAGTAAATCAGCCTTGTGTATGGCACTTAATCAGCCGAAACAGGACGCTCATTCGAAGATCCGCCCGGCCGTCGGGCAACAATCCCATTTATTCTGCTATAATACGACAATTGTGTGATACAATTTAAAGACCGGACCCCAGCCGCCACGATTTACCTTGATCTCTAGGGTGTTCATCTAAGTCTGGACACCACACCCAGCTGTTTACTCCTTAAGCCTGAAGGATCAGGTTGTCACATTCCTCTCACGGACCGGAGGAGATTCCGACACGTGCTAATCCATTGCCCCATACAAAGGAATGGAAAGGGAGGATATTTCCATGCTGCCCTGCTCATTTTTACATAGTTGATAGGGACAAGCAATGTTCCATGATGATGTTATTAGGGAGAGTGGTTCAAATCATGTGTTTTTCATTGTGTAGCTGATGACATCAAAAAAAGACAAACAACTATGGCAATACATTATGTACACCCCCTAGTGGCAACATTTCAAAAATTTCCCAAGGGACACATTTACGGGTACAGTACCCACATGTGACGTGCCCTTCTTCAAAAGATCCACACCGCTTTTAAAGGTCACACCTTTAAACTGGAGTTTAAGTTTTTTTTATGACATTGTTTGCCTGTTTTTTCCTTTGTAGCCAAACTGTCGCCCCCTGGTGTTTAGGTTTTAACACTGTGGTTCGCAATGTTCATATGGCCTGCTAGATTTGGTGTTTAATATTTATTTTGTAACTCCATGATAATCTTATAATAGTGACCTAGCTGGGGGTGGACTTTATGTAATAGATAATGTATTGTTGTAATATAAGGATATAGGATATAGGATATATGCTTAATAATGTTCATGACCCTTAAAGGCACATCGGCCGGAGAAAGCATTTTACAGATCATGGAAACTCTAAGGTGGGACTAATGATATTGGTATATTACGCAGGCATGGTATGTTATCCTTTTTTTAATGACCAAAATATTTATGATTTGGTTCACTACGCAGCCAATGAGTTGTAACATTTGAGTCAGTACCGTTTTTACCACCAATAAATTCTAGAATAGAATAAAACTAAAGCAAATCAGTCATCAAGTAGCTTTGTCTGGTCAAACACAAGTTGCGACGTAATGGCAAAAACTAAGATTGTGTTTTTGGTGGTTACGCATGAACAAAAGAAATGGCAAATAATTCAAGATAATAAACTCTGTGTTCGGTTTATAAATGGTTGTCTGCGAGTAGTGATGGAGATTAGGTGTACCTTAAAGACAGTATTCTCTTTATAACATTATTCAAATATATATTCATTATAGGACACGCCACTTAAACCTAGTTACATCGCTGCCAGAGAGCAGCTTGTTTTGATTTTTCATTTAAAAAAAAAATCTCTTAAAACAAAGCGGCCATTTTGATTTGCGCCCATGTTTCTCTTTTAAAAAACATCCAGATGTTGGGAAAATTAGGAAGGGCAGGACTCTACAAGCTAGAAATAAGTGGCATTGTTTTTTTAACGTTTCTTTACAGCGAATACACCCCAATAAATGCTTACAGGATTTAGGATCAACGAAGGAGGTCATAAGTGTTTCCATATCTCCTTGTGATTTTAAACAGTGCAGAAGTCTGGAAGGTAACAAAGCCAGCGCTGGTTTATCAGACTTTACCTTTTTAATCTGAGGAGACTTGCCACTTATAACAGGAGCCTCTGTTTATTTATCTATCTGTCAAAACAAGTTCTATCTCTCTTGCGGCACATACCAGGATCTCCAACCTGTAGCTCTTTGGCTCTACTAAGGGAATTAGAGATGATAGAGCGGTCTTGGAGGAGGAACTCGGAATAAAAACTCCAAAGCTGCTTGCTAATATGCTGAGTGCCGCTGGAGTTTATTATTACATACATATTAAAAGATAAACAATGACACATTCCTAGGGCCCCATACAAAATCATATTATCTGCACACGGGCATACTTATTTAAACAAGGGTGTTAGTTATACATTACGTGATCACATATAAAATCGATAAGATTTGTTATGTTTTCTTATCTGATTTCCCTTTCAGGATTTAAGGAAACAGCGTTCATCTATGAAACTCCTCAGCGGGACGGACTCAGCCATGGCGAAAGTGCAGTGCCGGTCGAATGGAGCGATGTACATGTGACGAGGCCCAAACCTGGAAAATCAGGGAGGCTGGCCAATGGGGGGGGGTTGTGGGGATAACCTCAAAGACAGCAATAAGTTTGTGAAAGGAATTTCTGCAATAAGGTCCAGCAAGGATTCTCCAGCAAGAGGTGGATTTGCACAATACCAATTGGGAATCAATGGTTAAGGCTGCTGTGAATTCTCCTTTAAATTTTTTTCTTTATTGTATTCTACTCGGGGGGGGCGGGCATTTATATTGCATTCTCCTGTCTTGCCCGACACTCTGGTCAATGATAATTTCGTAATGCACTAATAAAATGTGAGTGAGTAGTAACTGTGCCACAGAGATGATATATAGCCTAGGCAGCTTGTGTTGGAGTGTGTCTATGATTTGAACTATGACTTCAGATGCTAGTGAATGGCAAGTAAGTTGGTCTGGTAATTTGATAGTAATTAAGCCTGCGAGTCCAGGAATTATAGAAAATATACCCCCAATTCAATTGGTTTATTCAAGAAGAAAGTCGAATTTAATTTAGGAAGACTTAAGTTGTCTCTGCGTTGTTTCAATTTAACTTTAGGTAGGAATTAAGACCTACCTATTTTCGTGAGAACTTAAGGTTTCCTACACGGTGCGATTGTGGTGGACGACCGAGAGCATGATGGGTTTATGAACGTCCCTTTCAGCTGAGGGTCATTCGTGTTTGAGAGGCTTGTTGCACGATCCCTGAAGCCGAACATCAATTTCAGACTAGAGATGTTTTGGACTGGTGGCCTAAGCTCACGAGAGCAGTGGGCTTAAATGAGCTTGACGTAGTTTCCCTTTTTGATTGGTTACGTGGAAGAAGAGGAGTGTTTCTGACAGAGCTGGATTAGACCGCACATTCTGCAAACATTATTTTTTTACCTTTGACCTTTACATCAAGCTTTCAGATCATGAATCGGTGCATGACTCCTCTTCATGAGCAGTATTATACAAGGAAATAGAAAGAAATCGGCATTCTCACCCAAATCAACTTTTCCAGACCAGTCCATTCAGAACAAGCGCGGGGGGCGGGGGGGTGGTATTTTGTATCTTAAAGAGTGCATTACAGAGAGGTACAATGCCAGTTCCTTACTAGGTAAGCACAGTCCTTATTGCGCCCTGCACATCATGGACATGCTGACCAGAAACACCTCGCTGAAGGTTGGACCTCAGGGGGGATTCGGAATCGTAGCAAACCCTCCTGAATGGCAGTTTGGAAAGTCCATGTTGCTGCAGAATATGGACAAATTTAATTAAGACATCTAATACTCTAGCAGAGGAACGTACTTTTCAAACGTCAGTCTCTTCCTGGGAAGATCGCATTGCTTGTGTGAACTAGCAGAAAAAACCAAATGTAATAATAACCACTCTGCTGTCTGACCAGGGAATGTTGAGATTTGTAGTTTAGAAACCATCAGAGGACAGAATGAACAGATGTAAAGGGGTATTTTATAAAGCAGGGGTGTTTCTCAAATAATGGAGGACTTAAATAACACTACCAATTGGTAAAAAATGCACATTCCTAAATAAAGATAACCTAAATGTGATCGTGAAATAAGAATAACTCTCTATATAAAAGTCCACAAAAAAATAGAAGTCTAGTGCACACCCCATTCAATTTGCTTACATGTTATTCCCTTCTATGTGAACGGGACTATACAGGACCTCGCACTCCGTGCCAAGGGCACTATACTGGGTGCTACTGGAAAGTATTAAGAAAGCAGGTAAGTAGCCAGAGCACTCCAAGGATTAAATCAGAAAATTATTACAGTAGGTCCCAGATCAGCTCGCGTTCAGCCATCTTGAATGTGGCTGTCAATCCAAGATGGGCCAAAACACGTAGGTGATCTGGAACCTACGGTAATAAATATGTTTGATTAATCCTTGGAGGACTCTGGCTACTTACCTGAATCTCTGATATAAAAGGCATAGGGGGGAAAAAAGCAAGGACATTCATTTTACATAGGGATGCCATAATATCGTTGTTAGCGTTGAGTCGCATTGTGTTTTTTTAACTCACTCCGTAAGGTTTATGGGGACAGAGGGGGAAAAAAACCATTAAAAATGTAGTTTTTGCATGTTTTGTCATTTAACTCAAAAAAGCATTGAAAACAAGTAAACACTGCATACAAAGCTACAGTATATGTTGAACCATTATTGGCCAGTGCGTGAACCCAATTACCCGTGGCCTGCAAAGTGATGAAATCGAGCCAATAAAGCTCTCTGTAGTTAACTGAGATTAAACGGTAGCAAGCTTTTTGGCTAGCCAGAGCTGATAAACTATAGGAGTTATTGGCTAACTGAGAATATAAGATAAACAAGCTGTATTGGCTAACTGAGATGATTACCGTACCACAGTCAAACTTTTTTGGAAAACTGAGATGATAGCATAGCAGGGCTTCATTGGAATGAGATTATAACCACAGCAATCTTATGTAGCTAACTGAGATCCTAACCATAGCAATGGTTATTGATCTCTAATAGGATGATAAACCATAGCAAGCTTTCTGAACATTTTAAGCTGTAGCAGTCTTCTTGATGCTGCACAGGCTTCCAGATGCACTAAACCCCTGTAGAAGAGATAATATTCTAATAGACGATCATGTCGTGCCCAATGAAGACGTTATTGCTTTTTAATCATACAGGGAGAAAGGGAAAAGAAAGAAAGGTTGTTATTAAGGTTCTTCTAAGCGTCTAACCATGTGTAAAATTCTACAAAGGCATAAAGAAGAATGTTAGGGCTACAAGATTACTTTTGTAATTATTCGCACCGGGAAATTGGTAGATAGGAAAAAATTCTAGTGATCCAGGAACATTCCATCTGAACATAGCCGGTAAGGGTCTAAGTGGGCCAATAGACACTTATATCCAGTCGTATGATCATCGGGATATTCCCCGATATAGTACGACTGTCAGGACTCGGTGTTATGGACGATCGTGTGAAAGATCTTTCAAAGATCTCCAATAATTTCCACATCAGCCCAGTTGAAAAAAGGTTTGGCTGACAGCAATCCAATCGTACGACCGGCTGAGGGTAGGTATGTACGATCGGATGTGGGTCATGGCCAAGCCAAAAAATAATGGGCGACTTTAGAGTAAGAAAAATGACTCCCATTAATCCTCAGTAAACCAAAAAATCGAAAAGTGTAATGGAAGACGGTGGAAGTCTATAATTACTAGCTATAATTATAACTGCAATATCGCAGAGACGGTACAAGATGGGTCAACTATACACAAGAGCCCCCCAATCCAATAGATGGTCTGTTGATCACATTTAAAAAGCTTTAGGACTTATTACTGTGTTCTGCTTCTCAAAAAAAAAGATAGATGCCAAGAGACAATACTTATTTACCGCCATAGTTGTAGTTTATAGATGTTTGTGGGAGCTGCCCCTACTGGTTCATAATTAACCCCATAGACTCCCTGAAGCTGTGGGCCAGTAGCACAAAGTTTTGACGTTCTGTTTTAAATAAATCTGGTGCTTTTTATTCTCAAGGGGACGTCTGATTATAGGCCATATTTTGTTTGAACTTTACTATCATTTACAAAGTACCTTAGCAAAGGTTTTTGGGGTTTTCCCAGTGTGCTTACTTCCATTGTCCAATCATAGTTAGCTTATTTAGGGTTTATGCAGTTAGATAAAATTTAATGGTGGTGCAGGCGGTCTGGTATGCAGCCTGTTAGTTAGAAATTTTAGTGGGGATAACGTTCGTAGTGGAAAAAAACTTGAAGACTAAAGGGCTATGTAAGGTCTCTATTGCCTCCACTCAGGCAATGCACTGAGTGATAACGGCTATATGTTGTATAAGGCGAAACGGGGGTTTCCTATTTCTGTCTAAGAGCCGTATATCGGCTCGTAAATAGCTTGCGGCGGTTTGGTTTGCCGTGACAGTTTTGGGTACCGTTCGCAAAGTTATGTCTTAAGTCACGGTTACTCTGAACATGGGTTAAGGTGACTTTAGACTGAAAAAGCTGCTATCCGACATTAGCCCATAAATTCTTTTTCTTCACGTTTAAAGATGGGTAACACACAAATGTGAGCTTTCGGTCCAATCGACCGGATAGTTCATGTTTTTGTATCGGGCGAGAGGACAGAAATTTATCGGCCATCCGAAGCGCCCATTTCCGATCCCGATCGTTCGTCCGAATCGGACGATCGGCATGGTGGGGAAAACCTGCTGATCGTGCTGTCATTATGGCCACACATCGGTCGAGGAACTGTCGGCAACGTCGGCTTTTGCCGAGGAACCGACAGTCTCCTCCTGCGACCCAGTCGAACTATTGAAACGGCTCGGGTAAGGAGGAAAATCGCTAGGGTGTACCTAGGCTTTAGGATGTCCACATGTCTCTGACTGATCTATGGGAACAAGCCCCAGATGTTGTATTGTATGGCCCGTTAAGTAACTTATTTTACACAGTTACTCATATTCCCGGCAAGCGCCTTTTCTCACCAGCGTGTACATACGGTGAACGTCCTAGGAACGGACGTTCCATCAATAATCGCACATGTGTAGCGTTCAGTATGCGTTATTAGAGAGTGGGGATCATTTTAAAAAGGTATGTCGGACTAAAAACCCCAGGGCTTAATTTAACCCTAACTTGTTTGGAGGACCTCAGGGAAACTTTGAACTCATTGCATATCCCGCTTTGGTTTAAAGTTTTAAAGGATTTGTCCTCGGACAAAAATGCTCTATTTGGAAACCGTTTTTAATATATCCCTCCAAGGAGGATGGGATTTTGAGTCAATTTTGGTTTTGGGCTTCTGTGGATTTAAGTTCTCTGTTTTTCTTTGTTGAGGCTCGAAAGAGGTGGAATTGTTTTTGTTTGTAGATCATGAAATCTAAGGGCTATATTTGTTGGCACAGAGCAAAATCTGTCAGCAGCGACGTTTGCAGGCACATGGATCGTTTTATTGGAGCCTCTCTGTGTTTGTGCTCATCAGGGAAGGACTGGTAATGGGGATGCGCATTCCATAGGGTTACGCTGAAGATTGATCAAAATAAAGAGCTTAAAGGACTCATGGTTATCGGGTTTATGGCAGTGTTAGATATATCCCAGGAAACCCCAGTTCTTTAAAGATCCAAGAAATCAGAGCTGTCACTGTCTATAATGTGCGTTGGGTTCCGTATTCAAGAGCTGGCACGGTTACAAATGTGATGTTGTGGGTCAGAACTCGAGCTGTCACTGTATATATGTGCTGTGGGTCCGTATTCAGAGCTGTCACTGTATAAATGTGCTGTTAGGTTCAGAACTCAAAGCTCGCACTGTATCTGTGCTGTTGGGGGTCAGGAACTCGATGCGTAACTGGTATAATGTGCTGTTAGGTTCAGAACCAGAGGCTGTCATGGTATAATGTGTGTTGGCGGGTCAGTATAAGAGTGCACTGATCATGTGCTGTTGGGGGTCAGTACTCAGAGCTGTCAGGTATAATGGCTGTTGGGAGTCAGTACTCAAGCTGTGTCACTGTCTAATGTGCCTGTGTTGGGTGGTCAGTCTTCAGAGCTGTCACTGTATAATGTGCGTGGGGTCAGTTAATCGAGCTTGTCACTGTATAATGTGCTGTTGGGGGGCAGTACTCAGAGTGTCACTGTATAATGTGCTGTCGGGGGTCAGGACCGAGCTGTCACTGATATTAAGTGCTTGTTGGGGCGGGTCAGTACTCACAGCTGTTGTCATGTAGATGTGCTGTTGGGGGGTCCAGTATCAGAGCTGTCATGTATTATGTGCTGTTGGGGGGTCCGTACTCACAGCTGTCACTGTATAAATGTTCTGTTGAGGGTCAGTACTCAGCTCTGTCACTGTTAAATGTACTGTTTGAAACAGACTCAGACCTATCAAGGATAATGTGCTGTTGGGAAGTCAGTACTTTAAAAACTGTCACTGTAGAATGTACTGTCGGTGGGCAGAACTCAGAGCTGTCACGGTATAATGTATGTTGGTGTATGAACTCAGAGCTGCACTTGTACTATACTGCTGTTGGCGGGTCAGTACTCAGAGCTGTCACTGTGTAATGTGCTGTTGGGGTCGACAAAGATAGCTGTTTGTTCCACTGTATAATGGGGCTTGTTGGGTCAGGACAAAGAGCTTCACGTTAATGGCTGTTGGGGTCAGTTACTAAGAGGCTGTCACTGTATAAGTGCTGTCGGGTCAGTACGCAAGACTGTCCATGTATATGTGCTGTGGTGGCTGAAATCGAGCTGTCACTGTATATGTGCGTTGGGTTTAGAACTAAGAGCTGTCACTGTATTAATGTTGTTGTTGGGGGTCAGTTAATCAGAGCCGTCAATGTATAATTGCTCTTGGGGTCAAAACCCAGAGCGGTACTGTTATAATGTGCTGTGGGGTCGAACTCAGAGCTGTCACTGTATAATGTTGCTGTTGGGTCAGAACTCAGGCGTAACTGGGTAATGTGGCTGTTGGGGTAGTACTCAGAGCTGGTCACTGTATATGTGCGTTGGGGGTCAGTACTCAGATCTGGCACTGTTTAAGGTGATGTTGGGGGTGAACTCAGACAAGACAGTTGGGGGTCAGTACTAGATCTGTCACTGTATAATGCATGTTTGGATAGGAACTCAGAGCTTCACTGATCAATGTGCTGTTGGGTCCAAACCTCAGAGCTGTCACGCATAATGTATGTTTGGATCAGAACTCAGGAACCGATAATGTTATGTGCTTGTTGGGGTCGGTATCCAAAACTTTCACTGTTTATTAAGTGCTGTTGGGGGTCAGTACTCAGAGCCGTCACTGTATATAGGGCATCTTGGGGTAAAACTCAGAGCTTTGACTGTTAATGTGCTATGTTGGGGTCTGAACTCAGAGCTTTGACTGTATAATTGCTGTTGGGGTCTAGAAAGCAGAGATGGCATTGATAATGTGTGTTGGGTTCAGAACTCAGAGCTGGCAATGTAAAATTTGCTTGTCTGGGGTCAGAACTCAGCGTGTAACTGTATAATGTGTGTTGGGGTCAGGACTCAGAGCTGTCACGGTGTATGAATGTGTGTTTGGGGTCAGTACTCAGATCTGTCACTGTATAATGTGCTGTTGGGGTACTGAACTCAGACAAGAAGTTGGGGTGGTCAGTACTCAGATGTCACTGTATTAATGCATGTGTGGATCAGAACTCAGCGCGTCACTTGCTATAATGTGATATGTTGGGTCTGAACATAGGAGCTGCATGGACACTGGCTGTTGGGGTCAGTACTCAGATCTGTAACTGGATAATGGAGGTTGGGGTCGGAACTAAGACAAGACCAGTGGGGGTCAGTTACTCAGAAGCTGTCACTGTAATAATGTGCTTTGGGGTCCTGAACTTTAGACTGATCACTTTATAATGTTCTGTGGGTCAGAGTCTCAGGATCTGTCACGTTATATGTGCTGTGGGGTCAGACTCAGACCTATCAATGTAATTTTATAGGTGTTGGGGTTCAGTACTCAGAGCGGTCCTGTTATAATGTACTGTTTGGGGTCAGTACTCAGAGTTTGTCACTGTATAATGTGCTGTTGGGGTCAGAACAGAAGCTGTCACTGATTATGTGCGTTGGGTTAAGAACTCACACCTCCTGTCACTGTAAATGTGCTGTTGGGTCCAGACCTCAGAGTTCACTGCATAATTTGCTTGTGGGGCTAAGAACTAACTGCTCCTGAATAAAGTGCTGTTGGGTTCAGCAGACATCAGAGATGTCATGTATAGGTGCTGTTGGGGTAACGGGAACTCGAGCTGTCACGTATAAATGTGCGGTTGGTAGGGTCTGAATTAGGCTGTTCATATAATGTTCGGTTGGGGTCAGTACTAGGATCTGACAATGCTAATGTGCTGGTTGGGTCAGTGAGACTCAACCGTCACTGTCTTAAGGTCTGTTTGGGTCAGTACTCAGAGCTGTCGCCGTATATGTGCTATTGGGGTCATAAATCCGAGCTGTTACTGAAAATGTGAGTTGGGGTATGAACTTAGAGGCTGTCATGTATAAGTGCTGTTTGTTAGAATTCAAACTGTCACGTATAATATCTGTTGGATTCCATATTAGATCAACTGGACTTGAAATGTAGGTCGTGAAGACGTTTTCCTAGTCATCCGCCTGGCTTTCTCAATTCAGAATGAAACCTAGCGAAAACGTCTTCAAGAACTAATTTTCAAGTCAAGGGGTTGATCTAATTGAATACAACAGATATACCATGACATGGAAGAAGAGAACTTAACCTGTCACTGGTCTAATGTTCTGTTGGGGGCAGTACTCAGATACTGTCCTGTAGAATGTGCTGTTAGGGGTCATACTAGACTGTCACTGTATACATGTGCTGTTGGGGTCATTAATCAAACTGTCACTGTTAACGTTGTCTGTCTGTGTGGGGTCAGAACAAAGACCTATCACTTGTGGATAACTGTGTGTTGGGGTCGTACTCAGAACCTATCACTGTATTAATGTCTGTTTAGGGGTCAGTACTCAGACCGTCAGAAACTCAGACCTGTACACTTATAATGTGCTGTTGGGTCAGTACTCAGGCTGTCGCAGGATCAGGTGCTCTGGCGGTCAGAACTGTATAATGTGCCTCGATGGGGTGGAACTCAAGACTTATCATGTATATGTGTTTGGGTCATTTCAGAGCTTCACTGTATATGTGCTGTTTGTTCAGAGTTCCACCTGTCACGGTATAATGTTCTGTTGGGTTTTCAGTACTTCAGATATTGTCACTGTTTATAATCTGCTGTTGGGTCAGCAGAACGCAGAACTTTCAATGTATCATGGCTGTTTGGTTCGAAAATCAAGAGCTTCATGTATAATGTACTGTTGGGGGTCAGTACTCTTAGAGTTGTATTGTATAATGTGCGGTTGGTTCAGAAACTCAGAGTGTCACTGTACAATGTGCGTTGGGTTCAGAACTCAAGAGGGGCTGTCACTGTCTAATGTGCTGTTGGTGTCAGCAGCAGAGCTGGTCAAATGTATATTGTGCTGTTGGTCAGAGAACTCGAGCTGTCACTGTATAATGTGCGTTGGGGGTCAGAACTCAGAGCTGTCACTGTTGTATAATGTGCTGTTAGGTTAGAACTTCAGAGATGTCACTGGATAAATGTGTTGTTGGGGTCAGTACTAGAGCTCGTAAAACTTCTATAAGGTGCTGTTGGTGCGGAACTCAAAACCTGCCACTGTAAAATGTGCTGTTGGGTTCAGACTCAAGGCTGCACACGTATAAGTTGCTGTTGGGGGTTAGAACTTAGAGCTTTAACTTTATAATGTGCTTGTTTGGGGGTCAGAACGCAGAGGTTACGTAGATGGTAGTTGGGGATCGTAAGTAATCAGAGCGGTCACTGCTATATGTACTGTGGGGATCAGTTCTACTCAGATCTGTGAATGTATAATTGTGCTGTTGGGTGTTGGGGTCTGAACTCTAAGACTGTCACTGCATAATGGTGTGGGTCAGAGTTACTCAGGCTGTCACTGTATGATAATGTGCTGTTGGAGAGGTCAGTACTCAGAGCTGTCACTGTATAATGTACTGTTGGGGATCAGTACTTAGAGCTGTCATGCATCATGTGCTGTTGGGGGTCAGTCTACTCAGATCTGTCATGGTTCTAGATGTGCTGTTTGGCTGTTGGGCGTCAGAAACTCAGACCTCTCAATGTATATTATGCTGCTGGGGTCAGAGTACTCAATGCGGTCCTGTATAATGTGCG
>JAACNH010004016.1:0-26000 GCA_019447015.1 Hymenochirus boettgeri
CCTGTTCTGGGTTGAGATAGTTCTGCTGGTAAGAGTGCTGTCTTGGCCCAGCCGTTTTCTCACCATGTCAACAGCCTCCTTGGTGGGTATACAGGTGAAGAAGGATGTCACAATCATAGGACACCATAGTTTCTTCTGCGCTGAGTACTATATCTTCAATCTTGTTGGTGAAATCCTGGGATTTCTGGATGTGATGCTTAGAACTTACAACCAATGGCCTTAAGATGTTGGCTAGGTATTTCGCCACCTTGTATGTTACAGAGTTGATGGTGCTGACTAAAGAGGGGATGATACATTGCCTGTTCAATGGCTTTACCCTTTTGAAGCGTTGTAGAAAGTCTTTTTCATGTGTGTCGTTATTGGCCAGGAGTGTGGTCACCTTATCATTGTAGTCTTAATTTGCTTAATTGCCAACAGATTCTTGTAAAGTCATTCTGAATTTAGAGATACAGGTGAATAACTGTGTAAAAACGTCTTCAAGAACTAAACTTTAAGTCCAGTTGATCCAATCAATATAAGAGGACTGTTTGGCCAAAACATTGTTGGTTTGTTTTTGCATTAATAAAGAGGGTTGTTACCCCTATTTGCAGTAATTGGGACTGGACAGCCCTTCCTTATATTATTGAGTGTATCACATTGGTGGCAAAGGGGTGGCCACAGGAGGTCTGGACACCCAGAGATACCCCCAGACTGACTATATTGGTTTAAAAGGCAGTGTCCACCCCCAAAACTATAATCCCCCCAACTACTGGCCCCATCATGTAGTGTAGTTTAATCCTTACGTCACATCCCAGCTCCATAAGGTTCTCCTGTAGTCCCCCCCCAAGGTCCCAAAAACTGACTCTGCCTCCTACCCTGCCTCGGGAGAAGTTGGCATGCGTACTGCAGCCCTTCTGCCCCTCCCTCCCTCTCAGGATTCCCTCCCCCTAGCGTAAAACCCTTAGCTAATATTCCCCCTGTCCCCCCACCCCACACCACTCTATTTATATCTTAGAAAGCTCCCCAAACTTTACTTACCTTCCCTCTTTCCCCCGCCGAACTCCCGGCAGCCACGTCCGTTTAGATTTCCCTTTTAGGGGGTCATTAATTCATGGACAATAGGTGTGGGTGATTAGAGGATCACAAAATGGACATTAATTTTATGGTATGAATGCCTTTTCTGTCCTTAACATTGTACCAGAGAGTCTCTAGATTTTTACAGATGTATTCTGTATGTATTTTCCACACAAACATTTGATTGATTGATTTGAACATTTAATTTGTTTGATGACTTTGGTTCAACTTTGAATTAATAGGCTTGTGTAGATTTCAAGTTTATTCTATTGGGAATTGGTCATAGCCTGTAGTGCATGTTAATAGCTGAATCTGCTCCCGATTGAGGGTGATTCATTGTCTGCTACCCCCAATTGATTTACGATGGGGAGTATCGATTGGTTGTATTATCAGGTTTTCAATCAACCCATGTAGGGGCACCTTAAGTTTCCAAAGGGATAGATACCATAGGATTTCGGAATCTTACCAAATAATCAGCAATTATTTCTTCAGTAGTTTTCCAAATCCTGATGCATTAAATGGATTGATAGTGGATTTTCTTTTCATATCATCAAGGGGCTCAGAGAGGGATTCCCCGCTGTGTCCACCCCTCTTGCTCTGCCGGAGACCATTCTGCCTCTGTAGCAAATGTTCCATATAGGCACATTACTATTAACCTGCTCACTGCTGTATCTATCCAGCATGGCAACAAATATTAAACAGCCCTTTACTGACCGTCTAGTGTGACCTCAGTTCCAGAAACAGCCTATCAATCTAATGATTAAAAGTAGCTGCACGGATTACAAACTAATTGCACTTAATTGGACTTAAAGTGAAACTAAACTGAACCGAATTACTTGCCTTTATACCTTTTCTATATTTTTAGTGCTGTCAGGAACTTGATCCCTTTTTGCCTAGTGCTCCTGTCCCTAAGTCTATCCTGTTCAGCTCATTCCTAGTTACTATGCATGTCTTCTCTCATTACTCCACTCCCTCCCAAAACTGAGGCACAGCTGAGTGTGGAGCATGGGCAGTGAAATTACCCAGTGAAGATCTGTACCCCCCAACAGCCAATAGCATTCACTGGGCCAATAGCACTGGGAGCTGTAATACTGCTTGGATCAAGTAAGGATTTCTTTTAGCTGTAGGATTTGAAGGTGTGTGTGGTGTGGGGGGGTACTTTGTAATAGATTTCTTTAGGTACATGTCTACATTGGGACTTATTGGGTAATACAGGCAGCAGCTAACTGCAGGATTGGGTTTATCTGCACAGAAAGAGCAGCAGAGAAACGGATAATGCTTATTCCTATCTTATGCTGAATCAATTAGCCATTGCAGTGATATAGAATAGTTTCATGTAGTTCCAGGAGTGGGTGAACAGTCTTACTGACTAGCTGCCCGCCCTCATTAAAACTCCCAGAACTAAACCAAGTGATAGGAAGGTCAGAGAAGAAAAAAAAAAAAGGCAATTAAAATTGGTGGTAATTAATCCTATTACTGTGTGATAGTTAAAAAATGATTTGCCACAGTTTACATGTCCTTTAAGATTCACCTTGTCACTTTTATTTGTAAAACTTGTTAACGAACTACAGTATATGTATTAATACCATTAATTCTCATATTATATAGTATCCTTGTACCAACCAGAACTCAGTATATGTATTAATACCAGTAATCTCAATATTATATAGTATCCCTGTACCAACCAGAACTACAGTATTGTATTAATCCATATTCTCAATATTATATAGTATCCCCGTCACCAACCAGAACTACAGAACATGTATAAACTTCTTTCCTTCCAACATTAAAGGATGTCCACGTGTCCTCTGATATGACCTATTAGTGAACAAAGCACCAGAGCATTCATTGTAAGGTCCATTAATATATTAATAACAATGTGATCATATCCCCCCGCAAACGTCGCTTCGCCAATGTACCGTATATACCGAGTATAAGTCGACTCGAGTATAAGTCGAGGTACCCATTTTTACCCTCAAAATGAGTAAAACCATTGACTCGAGTATAAGTCGAGGTAGTCTCCCCTCCAGCCCCAAATAAAACCTATTTCCCTGCCCCATCTCTCACCCTCGCCTCTACACTACTACATACACTACCTACTCCTGCACCATCTTCTCACCCTGCCCACTACACTAACTCACACTACAGTACATACTACTCCCTGCACCCATCTTCTCACCCTGGCACTACACTACACTATACTACAGTACACTCACACTCCCTGCACCCATCTTCTCACCCTGCCACTACACTACACTACACTACTACAGTACTACTACCTACTTCCCCACCCTTTTCTCACCCTGCCACTACACTACACTACAACTACACTACACTCCTCCCTGCACCCCATTTCTCACCCTGCCACTACACTACACTACAACACTACACTACACAGTACACAACACTACTCCCTGCACCCATCTTCTCACCCTGCCACTACACTACACTACACTACTACAGTACACTACACTACTCCCTGCACATCTTCTCACCCTGCCACTACCTACACTACTACTAATGCCTTACCTTTGCAGGAGAGTCCGGGCCCCCGACATCTTGATGTAAGGTCCATTAATATATTAATATAATGTGATCATATCCCCCAGCAAACGTCGCTTCGCCAATGTACCGTATATACTCGATTATAGTCGACTCGAGTATAATCGGGTACCCATTTTTACCTCAAAAATGAGTAAAACCAATTGACTTGAGTATAAGTCGAGGGTAGAGTCTCCCCTCCAGCCCCAGAATAAAACCTATTTCCCTGCACCATCTTCTCACCCGCACTACACTACTACAGTACACTACACTACTCCCTGCCCCATCTTCTCACCCTGCCACTACACTACCTACACTACTACAGTACACTACACTACTCCCTGCACCCTCTCTCACCCTGCCACTACACTACACTACTACAGTACACTACACTACTCCTGCACCCCTCTTCTCACCCTGCACTACCTACACTATACACTACTACAGTACACTACACTACTCCCTGCACCACCTTCTCACCCTGCCACTACACTACACTACAACAGTACACTACACTACTCCTGCACCCATCTTCTCACCGCCACTACACTACACTACACTACTACGAGTACACTACACTACTCCTGCACCCATCTTCTCACCCTGCCACTACACTACACTACTACTAATGCCTTACCTTTGCAGGAGTCCGGCCCCCGCACTCTTGATGTAAGTCCATTAATATATTAATATAATGTGATCATATCCCCACGCAAACGTCGCTTCGCCAATGTACCGTATGTACTCGAGTATAAGTCGACTCGAGTACAAGTCGAGGTACCCATTTTATCCTCAAAAATGAGTAAAACCAATTGACTGGAGTATAAGTCGAGGGTAGATTCTCCCCTCCACCCCAGCCCCAGAATAAAACCTATTTCCCTGCACCCATCTTCTCACCCTGCCACTACACTACTACAGTACACTACACCTACTCCCTGCACCCATCTTCTCACCCTGCCACTAACACTAACACTACTACAGTACACTACACTACTCCCTGCACCCTCTCTCTCTCACCCTGCCACTACACTACACCTACTCCCTGCACCCATCTTCTCACCCTGCCACTACACTACACTACACTACTACAGTACACACACTACTCCCTGCACCCATCTTCTCACCCTGCCACTACACTACACTACAACAGTACACTACCTTAATGTACCCTATATCTATTAATGTACCCTATATCTGTTAATGTACAGTATATGTACCCTTTATCCGTTAATGTACCCTATATCTATTAATGTACCCTATATCCATTAATGTACAGTATATGTACCCTATATCAGTGGTCTGTAAGGAACGATTCCTTCTTTCTGTCAGTCCCTATATAGGTGTATCTGGTTTATATCAATTTAAGGAATGTGATTCTATTGTGCAATCACTAACAGGATTTCCTGCCTCCTTTATAAACAGGCTTCCCTTTATTGTAGATTAGCAGTCTATATGGAGAAATTCTCCTTTCTCTCTTGTCATCAAACACAATACAAGGATATAAAAAATGTACAGAACACTCTATACCATGTGACAGTGATCTTTAATCTTTAATGACATCACTGGATGTAATTGACAGATATAAGTGACAAGTATATCTAGCAGGTGCTACCAATGTGGTGTTCTAGGCTGTTATTGTGGATTTCACAGGAAATCCATGGTATCTACCGGTTAGTCATGTGAGTCATTGCATCTAAAAATAGCAGCACAATGGTAATGGATATCACTAAAAATAACCTTGATGTTTGTTTTCACCATGACTTGAACATTGGAGCCATCCAAACCTGATCTCTCAGTGACGGACACAACTCACAATTTGTCATTATTATGTGTTCACATAGAAATATATTTATTTTTACTGTTTCAAGATCTAGAAAATGGTTGTCTCAAATATGTATCTTGGTGTTACTGTGGAAAGTGTCTGAAAAGTGTCATTATAATTCTAAGTAGACTATTTGTATAACAATCAGTGGACCATCCATGTAGTAATCAATAGACCGCCCGTATAGTAATAAGTGGAATATCTGTATAGTATTCAATAGACCGTCCATATAGTATTCAATTGATCATCCTTATAGTATCAGAAGAATGTCTGTATAGTATTCAATAGACCGTCTATATAGTATTCAATAGACCATCCTTATAGTATCAGTAGAATGTCTGTATAGTATTTAATAGACCATCCTTATTGTATTCAATAGACCATCCTTAGAATTATCAGTAAAATGTCTGTATAGTATCAGTGAAATGTCAGTATATTATTCAGTAGACCATCCAAATAGTATTTAATAGACCATCCTTATAGTAATCAGTAGAATGTCTGCATAAAATTCAGTCCCACCCGTATAGAAATCAGTAGACTATGGTATAGTCATCAGTTAACCATCCATATAGTAGTCAGTAGACCATCCATATAGTAATCAGTAGATGTCCATATAGTAATCAGAAGACCACCCATATAGTAATCAGAAGACCACCCATATAGTAATCAGTAGACCGCCCATATAGTAAGCAGTAGACCATCCTTATAATAATCAGGAGACATCCATATAGTAATCATTAGACTGTTTTTATAGTAATCAGTAGACCATTCATATATTAATCAGAAGACAGCCCATATAGTAATCAGTAGACCGTCCTTATAGTAATCAGTAGACCATGCTAATTGTAATCAGTAGACCGCCCATATAGTAAGCAGTAGACCATCCTAATAGTGATCAGTAGACCATCCATATAGTAATCAATAGACCGTCTACATAGTAATCAGAAAGACTGCCCGTACAGTAAGCAGTAGACATCTTTATAGTAATCAGTAGACCATCCATATAGTAATTAATAGACCATCCTTATAGTAATTAGCAGACATTCCATATAGTAATCAGTAGTCCATCCACATAGTAATCAGAGGACCACCCATATAATAATTGGTAGACTATACAGTAAGTAGTCCTTATAGTAATCAGTAGACCATGCATATAGTAATCAGTAGACCACCCATATAGTAAGCAGTAGACCATCCTAATAGTGATCAGTAGACCATCCATATAGTAATCAATAGACCGTCTACATAGTAATCAGAAGACTGCCCGTACAGTAAGCAGTAGACATCTTTATAGTAATCAGTAGACATCCATATAGTAATTAATAGACCATCCTTATAGTAATTAGCAGACCTTCCATATAGTAATCAGTAGTCCATCCACATAGTAATCAGAGGACCACCCATATAATAATTGGTAGACTATACAGTAAGTAGTCCTTATAGTAATCAGTAGACCATGCATATAGTAATCAGTAGACCACCCATATAGTAAGCAGTAGACCATGCGTATAGTTATCAGTAGACTGCCCATATCGTAAGCAGTAGACCATGCGTATAGTTATCATTAGACTGCCTATATAGTAATCAGTAGGTTATGCGTATAATAATTAGTAGACTGTCCGTACAATAATATGTAGAACATTTGGATAATAACCAGTAGACTGCCTGTATAGTAAACAGTAAACTATCCATATAGTAAACACAAGACCATCCATACAGTAATCAGTAGACCATCTGTAAAGTAATCAGTAGACCATCTGTATTGTACTTAGGAGACCATCCGTATAGTAATCACCTTTTCCCTATTCCCCATTCCATAGCTGCATAGTATCCAGGGTTTCCTAACAGCATTAATACTTGTTTTTCTCGGCATTCTGCCCCATTCAACCTTTCTGCTACTGTTAGTGACAGTTCACAATGTAGTCTAAGGGAAGACATTTGGCTACATCGCAGCCTGCAAAAATCCCTACTGAGGGATCTTACACCATAAACAATATAACATTGTTTTTTTGGCACAGACTAATGTAGGTATCTTCATAGCAGGACAACAGCTTTAGAGCCCCATCTGATCCCACTGTTTTACTTACTCTTATGCCAGGACATGTACAATAAGCTGCTTTTTATGTTCACCCATAATTCTTGTTCTGAGATCAATGGTATGAACCTGATAAGGATACAAAATACCCCCCCCCCCACACACACACACAAACACACTTCCTTCTAAATGGTAGAGCTTAGGGGCTATTGACCTCACTCCACCTAACGAAAAACAAAGTTCCTCCTTTACCATCAATCCCTGTAATGAAAACATGACCCTGTAACATGCCTGGATGGACAATGTTGTCCCTGTGGAGCCCGCCTTAATGAATGCAAATTGCTCGTAAACAAGCGCATTTCCAATTCAAAATAGTCTTTGTGAGTCTGTTCCCCTATTAGTACCAATTCTGATGAACTTGTCATATTGGTAGAATTACATGGGCAAAGTACGCAAAGGGCTTCACAGAACTTTCCTGAGCATTTTTGCTTGTTACGTAATCGGCCACAAAAAATGGCACTGTAGGGAAACAAGTGGGCAAGCGTCAGCTAAGAACTGAACAGTACAACATGTTCTTTCACGCCCGAAAATATGCAGTTTATCGTTGGTTTCTCCATAAAGAGGTTTGCTCTTTCCAAAGCTAATGGAATATGATGTCTGGCTTGTGTTTATGATTGTAATAAACGTCCCCCGAATAGCATATTCATTTAGCCTGGGTGCAATAAGGTTGCCTTCAGAAATTAATAAGAAAAAAAACAGACTCTGAGTTTTATTGGGAATCTCAAGTAAATTGTGAAAAAGTCTTTTGTCTGTCGTCTGTCAAAATGAGTTTTATTCACGCTGAGAACATGACAGACGTCTATTTCATTTGCGATCTCTTTTGAATAAGTACAAACAGGATGGAGTCTGTATAGTAGTATATAGAAGGAAAGCTGCACTCATCCAATTTGAAATATGTATCTATCCACAGGTGCCTCCAGGACACACAGTTCCTTTTTACTGTGTCTGTATTCCACAGATGTGGGACGTGTCCTGATGAAGACATCCTGCATGACGTCGGAACGTTGAGATAAAATTGATATCATTTAAATCCAGTATGCCTGGGAAGTGATTGAATTCATGTATGTATAGTAGTTTATCACACACACAAAGGTCTGTGTAAGGTTGCCAGATCATTGAAAAATCATAGAATGCTTATCAAAACACGTGCCGCAAGGCCTAGTCAGCCATAATGCAGTTTAAGTGCAATATATTTGAAATTACAATGCCCTTCAAACCATCTGGTAACCATAAGTCTGTGTGTATACACTAATGTATTTTTCATTGCAGCAAGAAACCAGAGTAGCATTGTTGTAAGGAATGGTCGGGCAATACTGGTGCTTGGTTGGGCATTGATAAAGATCCGACCTTGTGGATCATCAACAAGGCCCGACCAAGTGCCCATACAATAAACAATACAATTAACCAGACATCATGTAAACCATGACAACCATGTATGACCCTTAAGTCACACCCATACTAAGACAAAGCTTTGCAGCCTGGGACAGCCAGATAGATCCCTGAATGTAGGGCTGGCTTTATAATATTGGGACAGTTGGTAGATATGGTATTTGAGGATGGGGTTGGTCAACCTTGCCAGGCAGGCAGTAAATAAGGAGGAGATGTCCTAATACTAGAGCTGCCTTTCCCTCTTCCATCTGGTCGGCCCAGGTTGCCTTGCCATTATCTGGCTCTTATTACACCAAAGATCCTCATTGCATGCTGGGAAATGAGAAATACCTTTTTCAAATGAAACAGAATAATTATTGGAGAATAATATAAATTATGTTCAGGCTATTCCCCATATTATGAGGGACAATATTCCCCATATTATGCATTTAAAGTCTACCTTTAAAACAAAAAAAATGATGACTTGTCAGTTATCTGGATCCTTGAATATTTACTTAAAGGACCACTAAAGCATCAGAACAACAAGGCAAAGCTCATTGAAATAAAAGCAATAACCTGTGTATCGATTCTCATTTTTGCTGGGATATTTACCTAATTTACATTTACATTTATTACACTGACTATAATGTCCTTTGCACATGCCCAATCCTTAGATACTGCAGGAATGTGTTACAGCAGGTCATGGCCAGAAGTAGCCTCTAGCCAATAGTGTCACAGTCCAGATTAGGCAAGGGAGCATGTTTGAAAAAGTTAACTTCTGGGATTGCTCCAACCTCTGTTGCTTTACCACATCTGTCTATACCAGGCTATCTGGGGGGGAGGGTCCATGGTTACATTTCTAGACTATAGTTTCTGAAGTGACAGCTTCTATGGCCAATTTCCAGGTATCTTCACCTTGAAGGATAATGTAGGTGTAGGTGAGGGCAAATTAAGGCCTCTTTATGCAAATGCTAGGAGAAAAGACTTCTGGGTAATGTCATTTTCTCCATGTTATCCCTGAAGTAAATGCTATACCTTAAAGGGTCACTATACTCACTGAAACAACATTTTCTGAAACTACAATTTGAGAAATGTAAAATGGTGATACTCACATATTTATCTTATGCTTTGCTTGCTTTGTCATTAAATTATTAATGTTTAGTGCTCCTAATTGCCCCCACCCTCCCTTACTCACTACCTTAGTGTCTGCGACAAAGAGGTCAGGGATGGGACATCATTATAATTTCTGCTTCTGGAGTGACAGGTCTTTCCCTGTCAAATGATGATTTCTCAGAATCTACAGCTCATTTAAAATCTGAAAAAAGTAGTGAGATCTTGCTGTATCAACACTTTGAAAATTTGATTTTTTTAGGGTAAAGATACCCTTTAATATACCCTTTAATATACCCTTTAATATGAGGCTTGTAACGCTCTAATACATAGAAGAAGTAGAAGCTTATGGTCTCATCTTCAAGGCCAAATCCACCAAACCCATTTGTTAACCATATGAAGGTCACAATACGTTGCAGTGCAGCTTCTTCCTGTTTTATAACTGGATGGAACTGTTCGGTTATTTAGTATCCATGAATACAAGGATGGTGCCATCACCCAACATCTGGAAAGCAACACAGGAATTCCTGTCTGTTTAATGATCACTTGGGGCCGGGCCTAGGGAACTCGGCCTTTGATGTGAATGACTTTGTTCTTCTCCCGAGGTTTTATTATTAACCTCTGGTAACTTAGCCCATCAGCAGAATCACAAAAACTGCAAGTCATTCACCCTCAGCACAGTGTTCAGTCGAACAAACATTACCACTGCTTGGTTTATTTATATTTAATAAGTTCCATTTACTAGCACCTCAACCCTTCTGTCTCCCTAGACATCTATCTAGATTGTTATTCATCCATTAGTGACATCACTCCATGGGAGCTTCACCATGCAGACATGAGGCCTACATTGCCATGTGGATGGCTGAATAAGGCCAAAACGGGTCTGTAACTAGTTCAATAAGGGCTAATTTAGTAATCTGCTGTAACCAATTAGATGTTACCTAAAAAACTGATTAAGAAAGGGCCATAGTATTCCCTTAAGGACTACTGATGTACTGTTTGAAGAAAGGTGTTAACTGATAAGTTACCTGAGGCAATTAGGACATTAAGCCTGAAAATAACCATTCCCATTTGTGCTACTTATTGGCCCCAATCACTGTCTATGTGATCAGTTTTACACCTGTCCCCAAACAAGTTACTTTTCATGTCCTGTCTTGGCTCCCATTGTTTTAATCCCCAGAATGACACCCCATTCAGTTTTGATGACCTCAAAATACCAAAACTGCAGGAAACTAGGAAACTATAAGACAGCAGAAATTCTAGGCACCTGTAACCCCCCTTCTGCTTATGGAAAATCCCCCACCCCATGCTTATGAAAGATTTCACAAAAACACAGAGTTCATTTCAAACCTCTCAAATGTTTAAAATGATATAACTTACCATACATCTAGCAAACCTCTACAAGTCTACTAAGTAAGGATATGTATCTACTTATTCACCTCACTTTCTCTACTGTTATCCTTGAATATTTTAATTTTACTGTACACAAAACATGCAGAGAGACCTGTCATATTAATATATATATAATGTGCTGTATGGAGATAAGTGTTTCTGGAGACCAAACATACTGTGATGTATATTGTCTCTCTACAACCTATCCCACTGCTGAAGATGATGGTTTATCTGCATTGGGATTGGTTACTGTATATCTCATACATTCCCAATAATCATCATATCCTATTGGAATTTATTTACTTTTGGGCTTTAGTGCCTGAATGATACTTAAGTTCCGGTTACCATTCACATTCCCTGAAGAGCACTTGTCATGTGGACAGGTCAGATGTGCTACCAGATCATATATGAGACCAGGGTGAATCCATAACAGAACTTTCAGGAAGCATTCAGTGCATGTCAAGTTCACTAGCTATGAAGGCCATTTCTCACTGTATAATAATAGACAAATTTATTATGGGAGAATCTCACCATGATACGACCCATGTAAAAAAGTCGATAAACATATGGAATTCTGTTTGTGGATCTCTTCAAGCTTAGTTTTCAAAGACTTGCTGATGTACCGTAGACATGTAGTTCGAATGTCAAAGAACCTGAATACCAAACATTGCTCAGAAAGTTAATCTAATTCTAATCTAATTTTCAACAAGGACTTTCCAAAGATATGAGGTGACAAAATGGCCGTACACAAGGATCTTGACATTTTAGTTTAATAAATTACACTTCAACATCACAAAGACAGAAGATGTAGAGAAAACTGAAAGACCATATTTGTATACATATTGTACACCAACCCCTTCTTTTAATTTAATGGGGGGAAAGCTTACTCTTGCTTTGTCCTATCCCTTCTACATAAATAAGTAAATAAAAAGGCAACAATAAATCCTTTAAAAATTTCCAAGTAAAGAAGGTCTAGGATTTTCAAATGTGTCAAAAACTAAAGGCCCTGAGAAAAGGCCATAAAATATTTACTCCCAAATGTAAATCTTGTTCTTCTTCAGTCACCGGGTAGAATGTGGCCTCCGGGTAACAATGGTTCAATTCATGTGTACACTGAAAATCCCTAATGAATAAAACATTCGCACCATGGAGACAGCGACATTCTCCGGTCCTACCTATTGCATTGGAAGAATGAATTAGGGGGCATTTTACACAGCAAAAGACATTCCTGGTCCCTGTGTTACAATGAACAAGATCAGAAATGGGCCAGTGAACTAATAATGAATGGTTAGGGTGGGCAGTGTTTGCATTTAGAAGTTCAAGACTGTGACTGTAAACACTGCATCTCTTTTAAACCCCCGTCAGTCATTTTATCTGGAGAGGTGGATGTATAGTGAAAACACAAGCTGTTTCGGTATGAAGGGACATTTTGTATCACAGTAAAATATTTCAAAAATGTAATATTACCTACACTTGATGCCACTTACAATGTCCGCACACGAGGGAATCGTTTTCCAGAGGCAGCTGAGACCATTGAGTATTGTGTATTTTAAAAGCTCTAAATCTTTAATATGGGATTTGTATACAACAAGAGTGGCCTTATTTACCCAGAGCCACTGGGCAATTTTTCAGCGTTAAAGTCGCACTAACTGATTCAATAATGTGTGTAGGCCGAGATCGTTTCACAAAGAGTTTAAACGTTATCCGCTGTTAAATTCCCGCAAATAGCAATTTTCCCGGACACAGATATTATTTGAAGAGTCCATGGCCTTTTGCACTTGGGATTTTCGGCGGATCCTAGCAGTTGTAAGTTCCGTATGCAGTCGGACGCTGGAAACTCGTGGCGCTGTGTAATTCGAATTTGGATTCCAACCTTGTGAACGCGTCTAGTTTCCAGCATCCGGGGGATCATAGGATCGCTATAGTGTGGGGAGAGTATCGTGTGAGGAGCGGTGCTGATGTATACGATTATCTTGAAGGACTATACACCTCATTGTATTATGTGTGCACACTTATTCTGAATTGCTAAAGACCCTGAAGGAGAAATAGGATCCACCCCTTCTATATATTCAGGGTGCTGATCATGAAGTACAATTGCCCCGGTTGGGATTAATCACTTTATCCCAGGGGACTGCCACACTTTAAATTGCTCTGCCACTGGGCGGCTATTTAGATCCACACCTAGATGGTGTCTATATTTTAGAAGTCGTAAAGATTACTTGTATAGATACTTTATTAGTAGGGGAGATATGTTGTAGCTGGCCAGCTCTATGATATTGTGAATGTGTGTTTTATGATAAAAATTGTATTTATGTTTTTTAGCTACAGTGTATTTTGTGGTGGTACCACAGGCTGCTCTAATTTATCTTTGATAGGGGGTGAAGAGCCTGAGTCACTGCCATGGTTACGACAGTGATTTCGGGGGGGTCTCTTTCACCTGTTTGTCTGCTCGGTAGGGGGTTCCCAAACGCTCCTGTGGTGGTTTCAGTATTGGTACATTTCTATTTTTTTGTTTCAACAACAGTTAGAAAATATTTGATAACATCTGATTGGTTGCTGTACAGGTAAAATGATTATTCCTACCTCCCAATATCATTTCGCTGATGAGAGCTAACATGTTCGGTTTCCATCTGCCAGGTTAATGTCCTGGACTTTGTTGTATTAAAGATAGTAATGAAGAACCATGGAAGACTGGCAGAAGCAGTTTTGTTTGTGCTTGTGTTCCTCACAGAAACAATATTGGGAGGTAAGAATTACCAATCCTACCGCCCTGTCCCAGGTGCTTCTCATTTTACCTTTTATTTAAATGTATTTTTAATAATTGGAGAAGTTGATAATTAAAGAAGCATAAAACATCCCACACAATTACTATAAGTTTGTGTTCTACAATCCTTGGTAAACATTACCATTGAAAGGCGTCCATCTTCTTCAATATTTCAGCTACCATTGTTTTTCTGGCTTTCAAATGTAGCGTTTAAGGTCATTGGGGGGAACATGTAAGGAAACTTGTTCTCCTATGACTGTTCTAGTTTATAAGATCCCAACTTCCTCCATATGTTTGAGACAAATACAGACAAGTGTAGAAAAGCCTTCCTACACAGTGTTTTACATTTTACTGAACTTGGGCTGGGTCCACATGGTCAGTCACAGGGGCTTTAAAAAGGAAATAGTTTTGGGGAATTCCCTGTCGGATTGCAGCGGTAGTTCCAATCATTTAAATATCGGTTAGCAAGACAGGTGCATGGGTGCTTCAAAAGACACCCATGCACCCACCACAAACAATTCAATATCCCTTTTGCATCCATCAATTCGTGTCGGGGGCTAAGCCTGGGTTAGAAAGTTTTGGGGGGGACAGAAAATGTCTCTTTTCTGTGGCTCTATATAGATATTTATAAAAGGTCCTTTAGGGGGAAAGTTCAGCAACTGGATGGTGCCTTGTGACAGGAAAAAAAAAAAAAGATGTAACTAGTTGTGGACTTTAAACCCAAGGAGACAGTTCTCCAAGCGGCGAACTGGTTAAAGGAGGTTTTTAGATAAAGGGCTTCCTTCAGCGTTCACGCATAACCTGATGTTTGTTAGTTTCATCCATCAGTGCTTGGTGGATCATTCCCCAGTGGGTCTGTAATGTAAGAATCACAGTTATCGTAGAGGACCACAGAGGTCTTTAGCAATGACTGTTTTACAATGAATGAGGCTTATTAAGAAACTCTCTGCTCATTTCCACCTCAACATGGGATACTGAGTTTCATGTGTCCTGCTGAATAATGTGTCTGTAGTACATGTCCATTACTTATCATAAGTTGAATAATTCTGTTACATGGTCTCTTCTGGTCACTATGTCCACAATGATCCCACAATTCTTTCTAAGACCAGTGAACTCAATCCTCCATGTGCTGGGGTTTTTTTCCCTTGTGCTTATACATTAAACCTCTTGTTTTTCTCTCTTTTTTGTTACAGCTTGAATGGATCCTGGAATTCCACAGCCATCTGCTTGGAGTTACTATTTTAACCACTTTATAGACACCATAAAGCCATAGGACATCAGTCAGTTGGGAAGAGATGTTCTGGGACGGTCTAGACTTCACTGCTTGTTTCTAATATCTTCCAGGGGTGACACACCGGGGTTTCTAGTTGTAATTTGTTATTTACTTAGTAACTACTAGAAGTTCTGTTGACCTTTCTATTTGATTCTAAACTATAGTATAAATCACAATAGTCACAGAAATTATAAGGGCAGAACTCAAGCATTAAAGGGTGAGATCTTCAACTTTCCAGGTGACGAGGAGGGCAAAGCCTACCAATTACTTAAATATCGCCAAACTGCACCCCCAAATGTTGCGGTCACATGCCCACCACCAAACTTTTAAAGGATTACTAGGACTCCAGGGTAGACTCTTCAATATGTGTCTGTTCTGGAGAAACTGTGACAGTTGGGGGGTATACACAACCATGATGTACAACAACACTAGTTATATAACTGATCCACTGGGCAAAAGACAGTGGAGCTAATGCAATAAAAGGCACAAACGTGTGCATCTGCATAAGCCAATCAGAGTTATCTAAATATGGCCATACACCTGGGATCCGGCAGAATTTGGCAAGTATCGGCAATGTGCTGGGGGCAAAAAGGAAAAATCGCAGTCGGTCATTCTCGATGGAAAATTTACATCAGTCATTATCAGCTCTCTTTGCTTTAAATAGAGGGAGCCGATGTTATTGACCCAGTGTATGGGTGCATGTCTGACCGATCCCCATACAAGGTAATTGCATGTGTATGGGCTCCTTAACTGCAGTGACCCAGAAGAAAGCTAAAATCTGATTGGTTGCAGCATTGCAGTTCATATGGCATCAGTCCCAGTTCCTCCAATGCACATATCAGAACACATTCAGACACAGGTTAAGGAGGACAGTGAGGGAGATTGTGGCAGGCATGCATTGCCATGCATACAAGTGTGACATTGTGTATGTATATATACTATCAGGGAGATGTAATAAAGTTTGTCCAACCAATCAGATGTTAGCTTTCAAGTTAGAAACATCTGCTGATATGGTTGGAGCAAAAAGCACAATTCTTCAACGGATAGAATGCTATTAGATCTCTCATTATATACATTGCACTTTTATGTGGGTTTTATTCAGTTATAAGGATTCTGCACATTTTCTAATAAATCAACACATTTGGTAAAAATGTCAGGTTCTGGGATTATTTACAATCCTACAAAAACGCAATGTTGCTTATATAATGCATGTTATGTATATAGTATAGTGGAGATGGCAGTGCAGACAAAGGGCAGGGTTTCTCATTTTTAATTGGCTGCGTTCTCATTTTATAATGGGTTATTGTGTACCTATATTGGCTATTGACTACCTGTATTGGCTATTGAGTACCTGTATTGGCTATTGAGTACCTGTATTGGCTTTGGGTACCTGTATTGGCTGTTGTGTACCTGTATTTGACTATTGTGTTACCTGTCTTGGCTGTTGTGTACTTGTATTGGCTGTTGTGTACCGTATTTGGCTGTTGTGTACCTGTATTGGCTATTGAGTACCTGTATTGGACTATGTGTACCTTGGATTGGCTGTTGTTGTACTGTATTGGCTAGTGTGTACTATCTTGGCTGTTGGTACTGTATTGAGCTATTGAGTACCTGTATTGAGTGGTACCGTATGCTGTTGCGTACTGTATTGCTGTTGTGTACCTCTATTGGATATTGTGTACCTTGATTGGCTATTGGTCCTGTCTTGGTGTTGTGTACCTGTAATTGGCGTTGCTGACCTGTATTGCTATGTACCTGGTATTGGCTATTGAGTACCTGTATGGTTATTGTGTACCGGGATGGCTGTTGTGTACCTGTATTGGCTAGTGAGTAAGGTATTGGCTGTGTGTTACGTTATTGGCAGTCTGATACCAGATTGGACGACTCCTGTGTACCTGTATTGGCTCCACCTGTCTGCTCAAACCAGTATTGGCGTTCCCCTGTACCCTGTAATGGAGTTGTGTACGTATTGTGTGTGTATCTGTATTGGCTGTTGTGTACCTGTATTGGCTATTGTGTACCTGTATTGGCTATTGTGTACCTGTATTGGCTTGGTTGTGTACCTTTATTGGCTGTTGTGTACCGTTATTGGTGTGTTGTACTGTTATTGGAGCTATTGTGTACCTGTATTGGCGGGTGTACCTGTATGGCTGTGGTGTTCCTGGTATGCTATTGTGGTTGACCTGTAATGGCTGTTGATACCGTATTGGCGATTGTGTACCTGTAATGGCTTTGTTGTACGTATTGGATGTTGTGTTACACTGTATGGGCTATTGTGTACATGTATTTGGCTGTGTGACCTGTTGGACTGTTGGCACCTGTATTGACTGTTGTGTACCAGTATTGGCTATTGTGTACCTGTAAGGCTAGTGTACCTGTATTGGCTGTTGTGTCCCTAATTGGCTGTTTTGTTCCTGTATTGGCTATTTGTGTACCTGTAATGGCTGTTGTATACCTGTATTGGCTTATGGTGTACCTGTAATGGCTGTTGTGTTACCTGTTATTGGCTGTTGTGTAACCTTGTATTGGCTATTGGGTACCTGGATTGGCTGTTGTTGTACCTGTATTGGCATTGTGTACCTGTATTGGCTGTTGTGTACCTGTATTGACTGTTGTGTACCAGTATTGATAAAATATGTAAACACTTTAGAAAGTGGACCAGTAAATAGTGTAAATTAATACTGAGTTGTACATTTTGTCCGATTACTATGATTTTTTAAGTGGATTTTACAGGACTGGCAGTCGATGTAAAAACAAAGGAGAACTTTTTTTAGCTCGTAGTTTCAGCTGGAAGAAGAAAACCAAACAACGAGTCGTAGATTAATCCCAGTCGACGGGAGTCGTCCCCTGTAGCTCTGAGTTCGGGGAAAGCCGTGCCAGACATTATAATAAGAGACATTTCACCGATTTGTACTGGCGAACCCCAGGAACATCACACAAGGTGACAACCAAAGGATTTGTGTTCCCATTCTTTCGCCTCCACCCAAACACATCACGTTACCTGGACCATGTTACTCTGCAGGTTCCTGCCTTTTGCCTTTAGTATTGGTATTGTGCGATGAGGAAACTCTGAGCGCCTCTCTTTCTATAGTACATCTTTTGTGTTAAACCAGTCTGATGTGGAATTCTGACTTCCAGCCATGGAAAAAAAGATTCTCCAACTTCATAAATGCCAGTTAAAATGTACCATTTTCCGTAATTTCATTGATGTCAGAAATCCTGTTATTTAATATTTACTGGAAGTCTCCCTGTATTAATTGAGAGGCAGTTCCGTCTCCGTCTATAGTAACACATTATTGTTTTATCCTATTCATTTAACGGCAGTCTGTCCATAAGAACTGATCTCCGACTACAACTCCCTGGAAACTGTGTCTGTCCAACAATCCCGGGAGTTGTAGTTCCCAAAGGATATAATGTTTTTTCACCGAGATGGAAAAACTCATTTTGCAAAATTCTCATTACTGACAATTTACAATTGAAACAGTGTTCTGCATAATACGCTACTATTTGGAGTATTAGTATTTCTGGGTTCGAGCTGTGGGACCACCATACATAATGGGCTTTTGGGTCCTGGTTTTGAGCTGCGGGACTACCATACTCTACAGTGCATCGTCGCTGACATGTGTACTGATTTTTTTCTACCGCTATTTTGTTTCTTTGCTGCCATCACTATTTTTGTTTAAAATGCATAATCTTCCCTGGAGGAGTGAGTTTAATGCTAACTGGAGGATTGAGTTTAATGCTAACTGGAGGAGTGAGTTTAATGCTAACTGGAGGAGTGAGTTTAAGCTAATGGAGGAGGAGTTTTTATGCTAAAGGAGGAGTGGAGTAATGCTAACTGAGGAGAGTGAGTTTAATGCTAACTGGAGGAGTTGAGTTGAAATTGCTAACTGGAGGAGGGAGTGAGTTAATGCTAAGGGAGGAGTGAGTTTAATGCTAATGGGGAGTAGTTAATGCTAACTGGAGGAGTGAGTTTAATGCTAACGGAGGAGTGAGGTTTAATGCTAAATGGAGGAGTGAGTTTAATGCTAAATGGAGGAGGGAGTTTTAATGCTAACTGGAGGAGAGTTTAATGCTTTAGTTCCCCTTTAAATAAACATTTCTAGGAAACAGCAGGTGTCTTGGTTTAGTCTAGGTATGTATTGTATATGTTTATTTATATAGCGCCAATTGGGGACGCAGCGCTGTACAGTATAAAATACCATAGTATACAATACTACATACAAGGGGGATAAATACAGAGGTAGAGTCAGCACATAAATATATAACTATATAAATAGAAGTGCTAGGGCTTTGCCACAAGAGGTAATGAGGTCTCTGCCCCATAGAGCTTACAATCTAGTTAGGGTGAAATCTGGTAGGGTGAAATATTGCAAGAACGTGGTCTTCAATAGGTCAGTTGATTGGTTGGGCCAAAATATCAGCAGTACCGATTTTATTCTTGACTGACAGACAATTATACAGTTAATTGATCAATATCAATTTTAGGCAGGAAAATAAATTCAAAATTAACCCAGGCCTTAAAGAGCATGTCCACCCTTAAAACAAATAACTGGTCAAATATCCGTTACCTGCCCCCAACCCCAAATGATACATTTAGCGCATTATTAGATGTTTAATATTAGATTATTAAACAGATATCAAAAGATAATTATTTACTCCATTTGCTTCATTCTGTCAATCAAGGCTGTGACTGCTGACATCACAACCAATGATTGATGACTGATTCCCCTGCTGCCTCCTCTGCACATGCTCAAGCTTATAAAAAGCTCATTAAGCACAGAAAGGGGGCAGATACCTTTTGCCAGATAGGAAGAGACCTTATAATTAAATATCTGGTTACAAATTTAAGAAATAAACTGGTAAAAATTGCAGTTTTGGTTGGGGGCAGATAACGGACAAGTTTTAAGGGTGGGCAAACATTTACAAAAATCTAATTTGTGAACTTGTGCAGATCATCTTCTTTCTGTTACACTGATCGTGTTTTTTCTTATAGAAAGAAGCGGTGTAGTCAGGTTAATCCCTGTAGTCAATATAGCTTCTCCACAGGCAAAAATAGCATTTCATTCACCTTCCCCAACCTCTGCTACAATATGAGCATCTGTATGGTACTGTTCTTTAGGAAAAGGAAAAGAAGGGGTATCATTGGAAAATTACAAGGCACTTAAATTCGTTCTGTGGGTCCAGCTTGGTCTGGTGGTTGCAAAGATTTGTTTTGCTTGGTTTTATCTCCCAGATGCATTGATGTACAGTATATCTCTCTATACATACAGAAAATTCAAGGCACGTCAGCTCATCTCTAGGGAACGTCATGATAATTAAGTGTATACAGTCGAAGTAGTTATGATGGAAACCAAAAGTGCAAAATAAGCCAAATAAACACAAGTCAGGAGTTTGCTTCACCATTTTTCAACATCGCCGACTAACATTAGGCCTTCAGTTCTCAATATTAAACTAATGATCACCTGGCCCGGAGGTATGTCGCTGAACTATTTGTGCGGATTGAAGAGAAAAGAAGAGCCAAGAGTATAGAGGAAGAGAAGACAACGAGAAGGATAGCAGCGAGCCGTACTCATTAACGGTTTTTCAGACGGCTGTGCCGTGCGATGCTCGTTTCTAATGAAAAGAGAAAGATCGGTGCTGAAAACATGAGGGAAATTATATAGTCAAAAGGTTTTAGGGCACCATTTCCAACAAATTAAGCCATTTATTTTGGGGCGTTGCAGTTCCCCTCATTTGTATGTGTTTAAAACAGGAGTGGCCACCCTGCCTCCGATGGGAACTGCATACGGACCCCACATGCAGTGACCAGGCCTCTTACGTTGACTCCAGTACAGAACCCTGAGGACTCGCTTAGAATTTTAGCCCACATAGATGTAGCTCCATTACACACACTCTTGATGCTTGATCCATAACCAATTCTCTACGTACAAATGTTTTGTTTCAACAGACTTCAGTTTAAATTACAAAAACTATAAGTAATGCCCCTTCCTTCATCTACACCAGTTGTCTGTGGTAGGCCGAGGCTGCGCCCATGTTATTTACACCACAGGATGTGAGTCACCACACACATAATAAGATGGTAGGATGGTCGTTGGACATTGGTCTGCAGATTTGGCAACAATTATCAAATGTGTGTAAAAGGCTTAAAACTAGACATACGTGGGTAGTTGTTTTTCCGATCGGATATACAATCGACCCCAAAGATGTGTCGCCGATCTTTCCGGAAATTTCCCCATAAAATTTGCGGAAAATGATGACTTGTAGATGGTCGGTGGAAATTTTTCCACCTGCCCCGATCTTCATTTTCCTGATAAAGCGCTCAATATTGTCGAGCTGTCGATTGGAGAAATGCCACACAAGTTATCAATATGGGGGGGGCTAGGAGTTTGTTTAGACGAAGTCCAGGACGGGATTGCACATGGGCAGTAAAGACATTTAGAGAAAAGAACTACTAAATTGCCTTTTGCCCTTCTGGGTTAATTTGCTAGGCTGCTAACTGGAAAGTCCTTTTTAAGTCCATGCAATACGTCTCAGAGATACAATAGCTTCCTATGGACGACTGGACTGGGAATGACTTTGCTCCTGTAATTGGGAAATTTCTCTAGAGGTTTATATTATGCACTACTGTTATTTCTAGGACATGGGTGGCTTCTGCAAACCTGGTCTCTGATTTTATTCATTATTGGAATGACCCTGTCCTAACTACTAAACATCTGTCTAGTTAACTATTTAAAGGGACATTCCAAACCCTAGACAAAATTTCACTTTATTACAAAGACTAAAAGACTACAATACTTCCTTGGGTCCCGGTAGTCTTTAGAAGGAGATCTTTTATGGCTGGTCATGAATATTCAGCAGCTGCATATTCACTGGCCATGGTTGACAACTAAAAAGAACAGAGGAGACGGAAACAAGCAGATCTCCTTCCAGGGACCCACCAGGACACAGGTAAGTATCACAGTCTTGGGGATTAGGTGGGTTCTTTGTAATAGTGTGACATTTTTCAGGGTGTGTGAAATGGCCCCTTTAAACAGCATGTCTCAACAAGTCATGTGATGATGACCTAGACAAGCAGCAGGTTATAACTATGACATAGCTTGGCACAGTTTATACACTACAATGTAGAGGATATTTGTGGTTCTTGTGTTATTATTATCATGGTCATATCGGGCCAGGCTGAATGTGCTGTTACCCCTATTAACTCCTGATCTATTACCAGCGGCTTTGTGCCCAATGATGTGAACGATGACGTTTGTGTATGTCTGTCCTCAGGATTAGGGGTGGGTTTCTGGTTTCTTTCGCAGAAAGTTCGGAACTTTTTCAAATCCGAAAATGTCGGAATTTTGAATGTTTAATAAGTTTATCAAACTTCAACTATTCAATATTAAACTTCGAATATTCGATATCGAACTTCAAATATTGGGTTTGTTTTTGAATTTTCAAAACTTTTTCGAGAATCCGATTTTGGAACAATACTCACCAGGTTCGAGGGTCTCTAGCCAGAAGAAGTTTGAGGCCTCCTGCAAGGTCACCAAGCAATGGTGCCGGTTCTCAAACTGGATTAATTGGAGTTTAGAAAGTTTTATCCAGTTGGAGTGTTGGAGACAATTTCTATAATTACATTAATAGAATTCCCATTCTTGGGTCTTCCCCAGCATGACTGTGCCCCACTTCCCCAGAAACCACTACTATCCAGCGCAACTCAGTGTAGGTTTGTCCACGGGTCAACGTGGCCAGATAGACATTCACCAGTATGAGCAACGCAAAAGGTAACAAAATGTCACCCCCCAGTTACAAGTATTATTAACATTAGCAGATTTGTCTGATTTATATTAAACAGACCCTGGTTATGGACATTAAACAAGCCTGTTATTGTTTGACTAGCAGAGCAAGGTTTTCTGTAACGTTAATAGAATGTTACAGTGAGACAAGCAATGTTTAAACCCTGTTAACCAGCTAAGCCCCCACGGTAAGAACACCAGTAATCTCCTACACAAGGCCTCTTCCGCATAAAATATTCCATGTTTTTTACCGTCAGGGACTTCTAGCAATACAAGCGCAGCAATGAGGAGCCAGGGAGATTATATTTCCACGGAAGGTTAGAATATTACAACATACATACAGAAGTCCTGACAATCCCCCCTGGTGCGCTTATCGCCTGCATCTGGATGTGCCTGCATTCTGGGTTGAGCAAAGTGTCTGCAGATTCTATTTACATTCATAGATTGGGACGTTTGTTGATCAGCTGGGGAAACATGTGGCGTAATGCCCAGATCCCAGGCATGTCCAATGGAACTGTCCGCTGTGCATAAAGGGACTGGAAACCAAATAAGGAGTTGCCATTGTATGTAATGGTTTAGGGACATTTCTAAACACGTGTCCAATATCCTATGTACCTGAGGTCCTTAGTTGAACAATATTTAGAGCGATTTGATTAGATGCGATTGTGGGTCTCGATACAATCTAATTTTGCTGGCTTTAAAAAAATGTAAGTTTTCTTACAAACCACCAGAATGGCCGTCTTAAAGGCATACTAACCCTTTGTACGTTGCAGCAAACAGGTAAACGGGACTTTTCAATGGAAAATTACGATTTGAGGACGTTGCCCCGATGGTGTATAAATAATAACCAAATGCATTGGTCATTGCATCCAAAAAAGGATATTACATAGATCATATAATTAAAAAAACAACCCACATACCTGCTGCTATTTGAAAACTACAGTTCCCAGCATCCCCTATTAGGCTCTGATTCATAAATCACTAGAGATGTAGCACAACTCTATTAAAGTACACTAAACACATTTAGGCATGCCTTTAGTGATAGGTGCCTGGGGTTATCGACAAACTGTTGATGCCGCCTGGCCAATTAAAGACGGTGTCTAGCTTATTTTCGCGCTGCTTTTTTAACGCCTGCATATAGCTAGGAAGACCAAGATGGTAATTACCCAAATATTCTATCGCCATAATCCCTCTTGTATCCCTCTATGTAAATGAGCCCCAAAATGCTCAAAAGAAGGGATAGGCAAGTAGGGTCCTTATATCATATAACAGAACAACTTCATTACATGGTGGGATTAAAGGGAAACTGAAGACCAACAGATGATTAAGATTATTAAAATTTCTTTTACATATGCATTACTGTTACTGCTCTTGCACAGGGGTCTTATACTGTTAACACACATACTTAGGGGATTATTTAATAAGAGGTTCACATTTTTGCCCATGTTCTTAATCTGCAGCAACCAATCAAAAGTTAGCAAAGTTTTCTAACTGGCCATTAAAAAGGTATCATCTGATTGGTTGAGGCAAATTACAGCAAAGACTATTTTGGCACCTCTTATTCAATAAGGCTTATATTATTGGAGGTTGAAAACAAACAACATGTTAATTGAATAATCATCTCGTTTATTAATTGGATCAATGGACTTGAAATGTTTAGTTCTTGAAGAAGTTTGCCATAGTCATCCGACCTGTATCTCTAAATCAGAATGACTTTGTACAAGCAACTCTGTGGGCAAAGTATGGTACCTGGAGAACTCCCATTAGCATACACAGCCAGGTGTTAAGGGTGTGATTAGATAGTGGATAGTGGCTAAGAGGTGTTATAGGAACGCCCAGAGTAAGGTGTTAAAACAGCATTGTACATGGCAGACAGTTGGTGTCGAACCCCCCCACCTCTATTTAGGCTTGGTTTCTTTATTTTCACATAAATGGCCTCCTTAACACCTCTCTTGAACCAGTCACGTTCCTTTGCCAATATGTTAACATTACAATCTTCAAAGGTATGTCCTTTATCCTTAAGATGCAGGTACACGGCTGAGTCCTGACCCGAGGAATTGGCTCTTCTGTGCTGGGCCATACGTTGATGCAGTTGCTGTTTGGTCTCCCCCACATACAAATCAGAGCATTCTTCACTGCACTGCACTGCGTATATGATGTCGCTTTTCTTGTGTTTCGGTATTGGGTCTTTTGGATGTACCAATTGCTGCCTCAGTGTGTTGTTCGGTTTAAAGCAGACAGGGATACGATGTTTTTTGAAAATTCTCCTTAATTTCTCGGAGACCCCTGCTACATATGGGATGACCATGTTCTTCCTCCTGTCTTGCTTTTCCCCTTCACTGTTGGTATTCGTGTTCTTTTCTTTCCTTCTACTTCTTTTGACAAAGGCCCAGTCTGGATATCCACAAGTTTTAAGGGCTCCTCTGAGATGCTTCATTTCTTTAGCCTTCGCCTCTGTGCTAGTGGGGATGTTCTCAGCTCTGTGTTGCAGGGTTCTGATGACACCCAGCTTGTGATCTAAAGGGTGGTGGGAGTCAAACATCAAATACTGATCTGTGTGTGTTGGTTTTCTGTAAACCTCTACTTCCAGTTTACCATTTTCCTTAACTTCTACCAAGCAGTCCAAGAAAGCCAGTTTGTTGTTTTGTATCTTCCCTTGTAAATTTGATGTTTTGGTCTACTGCAATGATGTGTTCTGTGAAAGCTTGTACTTCCTTCTGGTGGATTTTAACCCAGGTGTCATCCACATATCTAAACCAGTGGCTGGGTGCTATGCCCTTAAAGGTATTAAGCGCCTG
>JAACNH010004017.1:0-26000 GCA_019447015.1 Hymenochirus boettgeri
AGTTTTGGGGGGTGGACATGCCTCTTTAATGGGCAAGGAAAGTTTGGAATGTATGGGGATCTAAGCGCTATTGAGAGAGTTTACCAGGACGCACAATCACTAACCACCATCGTAATTCACACTGACCTTGAGGCTAAGGCTCTACAAGCAAGATTGTGGTGGTTGGCATCACAACAATTAAAGGGTAACTAACTACTCCGTCCTCATACAAGTGTCCTCTGCCACAAGAACTCTCTATACCTTTCAACAGGTTGATGTCCTAGCCTCTCTGGATCTTATTGACAGTCTTTGTAAATTTGCACTTCCTTGCCTGTCGCTCTCTGTTTGAGTCTGTGAGCAGGCAGGCATGGTGTGGCTTTTAAAAAAAATATATATTTTTTCCGAAGTTAGTTACAGACTGGCAACCATTCTCTGTCCTTTTCTCTACCTGCTCAGGGAATTTTTATTTTCTCTTTTAAGCTGTGACTAGTTGCTTTAAAAACTATAAAGAAGTTCAGGGGCCTTAATGGTGGCAGCTTTGATTACGTCTGTTCGCAGCAGTGGCATGCTCCAACCTGAGACGACAGAGGGGCAGACTAGTGGTGCTGGTGATGTTAAAGAGCACAATTGCTAAGCAGGACAATCAACCTTTTATTCTGCGTAATTCTGTATAGAACTTGTCAATTATCCTGGAGGTCCTTTTACAGCTAGGGGTGTGTTGTTTTGTGCTTTTTTCAGCATGGTCAAATTGGCGAAAATTGTCAGTTTATAATTGCTTTTTTTTACAAAAACTTGATGTTCTAGCTAAATAATGCCCTCACTGTAAATTCATGTGGAAAGGAATCTAAAGTTTCCTAGTAGAAATGTGTATGAATCGAGTGTATGAGAAGAGCAATTAAGTGTAAAAAAGCAACACAATGAACTTAGCTGTCAGAGAGTTTGTTAGGTGCAGTGGGGGAGATACAAACCTTGGGGCACTACCTTCCCTTATTGTTAGGGCAGGTATGTGTTATGTTGTTAAATCCTTCTCGAGGTGCATACAGAGTCAGTCTTGTTAACCCCAAGCAATTTAACCGAAGCATGCACCAATGGCATATGACGCTCTAAATACCTTTAGAATTATAAAATTTGGCACCGTGCAAAATAATGTCCGCAACTCCATGTTTAGGGGCTAGAACGTTTTAACGCTCAATCTGAACCGCAATCGCAAACCATTAAAAAGCGCATGGCTAGTGTTGGCCTAACTGGTCGGTCCACACAAGGTGTGCTCCCGATCCGCTAATCGGAGCACATGTGTCGGAATCTTTTTTTGCACAATCGTACACGCTCTCAATTGCGCAATCATTGCGCATTCACAGTGTCATGGAAAAACGTGCACATCATTAAAGTGTCGGGCGCTGGTGTGCGTGTTTCGCAGTCCCGCTACATGTGTATAGTGTGGCCTCAGCCTTAAGGTTTGATACACACACCTGAAGGATATGCTACCCAGAATAACCTCCTCGGCCTGACACGCGACGACCCCCGATGTGGGGGTGGGGGGGGGGTAGTCATATCTTCAGGTGTGTACGAACCTTGGGTCGCATGTTTACTCTTGTAGCATTTTCCTTAGGATTAATTACAGTTTTGGACCTTCCCTTTAAATGCACAGCCAAGTAGTAATTTGTGGTAATACGGGTCTTTTTACCCACCACACTCTCTTTAATGTCATTATTGACAGCCGAGTGCCCGTTGTTATCCGCACTGACAACACTTTCCGTATTTTTATTGGTTGTAATTTTATTTTGTGGGGACGCAATCCTTTTGACTTGTTCTTTGACTGCTACAAACCTTCTAGATAACATTAAACGGGCTGTGGGTCATAGCGGGCTATGTATGGCGATCGCTATAAAACTATGATATTTCGCTGTTAGTGTGGCACTGGGCAATACCGGTTGTTCAGCAATACAACAACATATTGATGTTACCTAGGCTTCAACAAAAATTATAATAGGGATACAATAATCATCCCTGATCTATCCAGCAGTGGTTGTCATGAGGGAAGCTGAACGGAACCTACCTTTCTGAAAATCGGAACCTACCGTTTCTGAAAATCCAATGCACCCAATCGAATCATCGCTAGGCTGTTACGCCGCCGCTGTATGTCATCTGTGTCACATACTCACTAAACCGTGTGAATGACTGTACCTTGTTTATATTTTTATGCCAACAGAATATAATAGTACATCACACATTGCAATAGAATCATTTAATAATAATATAGTTATTTCACTGCTCACACACTATTGTCTGTATTGGGCCGGCACTCGTGGCTCCCTTTTCATTGATATAGTGTGAGAAAAATACATTTCCTTCTGACAGTCGGGAAATAAGTTACTACTTGTAGGCGAATATGTATTATTAGGATAAAGCTCCCATCAAAAAGTTAGATTTTTAAACCGCAACTGAGATAACTGACTATTGCTGGAAAAACCCAAGGTCATAGCTTGCTATTTAAAGTTGTGAGAATGCACTTAATATTTTCAGTTCAGAATTTCAAAACACATTTTACTGTTTCCTGTAACAGGCTAAGACTGTAACGTAGCTATAAATAATGCCAGTGCTTCCCAAGGATTTTATATACTTTGTAGTCTTTATGGGCTGTGGCAAAAAAGCACATTGTCGCCCTTTATGGCTGTGTGATTGGGATAAGCAAAATATTGGGTCCTACTTTGCACGGCCAATAAAGGCTAAAAAATCAAAACCGCTGATCAACCTTCTTCTATTTTAATTCTTCCTTTATTCGTACTCCTCAACAGTTTTTCGTGCAGCTAGAGACAAGCAAAATTCGGTGAGGCGACATGTTTGACAAAGATTGTCTCCGCCATATTTTGTGTGCTATCTGATAGCTAGGAATGCCCTGTAAGCCATACGGGTTAATTGTCTTTGTTAACAACTACAGGGTCCAACATGAACATCTGGGGGGATCGCTGTGGCATGTGATCAAATGAAAACCCACTGTGACCTTCTGTATGAAATGCACCTTGGTCCAATGCTAACTAACTACCCACTGTGTTTCTCTCTGACAAGAGACACACACACATTACAAATAAAAAGCAACTAAACTGTTAAAATTAGAAGCATCGATAATAAACAAATACAAAGCAGCAATGTTGGGTTTATGTATTGATAGAAGTATGTCATAAGTTCTAATAGCAAGATGTCCATCCCTGTGGTTCTCCGGATATACATTCTCTGTTTGGTACATACTAGAGTTGTAGTGTTAAACATCTGCAGGCCTCTAGGAAGACTTTCTCTTTTATTGTCACAAACAAAACTATCCCTATCCTGACCCCACACAGATACAGTACACACCCTCCCTTTCAAAAATTTACACTTAAACTTTTCCTTGCTATAAAACTAGTAAAAATTCTACTGCCGCATCGCCTTCGGCTGGTACCATGGTGAGGACAATACAGCAGGTAGTTGGATACTTTCCTCCAAGCTGTTAATTTAGACTTTTGTCCGCCTTTACACACCCAAAGCCTTACAACCTAACCCCGTCAAAATCTCCCCCTATCGCGCAGGATGATCAGAGGAAGGGAAACAAACCCATGTGAAGCAAAAGTCTTGTCTCCATAACAGGGGGGAGAAACCCTTCCTGACACCCATATGGCATTTGGTATAATCCCTGGCGCAACGCGGACGTTTAATAAAGACCCCAAATAAACTACAAACCTCCAATATATAACCAGGATGTTCACTCATGAGATGAAAAACTAGTCTGAGGAAAAGACAAAGCGGAGGATTCGGAAGTACTAATAATAAACTATTTTTATAATACTAGATTTAGTTTGCTTCCATGTCCGCGCTCTCACCCTTGGGGAGTTGCAGACACAACAACAAACTAATTACCCGGGCCATCTCGAAGACCGCCCTACCAAGGTCTGGAGAAACATGACTGGCTCATGATGGCCCCCTTATTCAGTGCACCAAGAAAATCTACAATAAGTGCACGGCCACGACTGCAACACAAACGGATCACATGCAATTTTCGTGCGTATGTGTTTTGTTTCATGCAATATTGAAAAACGCATGTATTGTCGATTTTTAATGCTGAACCGCAAATCGCAACGCACCGAAATGGTCTAATATTTCGGAGCATTGCGTCGTTTCAATGATATAAAAAAAACACAAGCCAAACGCAAAAAAGCGGCAGGCATTGGGCCGCTGCCCTAAAAGAGAAAACGTTAAAGAATCGGAGACTGTTAGCATAGGTAAGGGGACTTGACCGTAAATGATGTAGATTTGGGTCTCTATGACGCGTTCGAATCAACCAAGAATTTGGGTATTGCTGGGTTGACTTATTGTGGATATGAACCAATAAGGAAGGTACATTATAGACAGTTTAAACTTAACTGCCAATCCAATCAATAATCCTTTACATAGCTGGAATCAGGTGATTTATTTTCAGGAGACAATAAGGAGGTAAAATAATTTTAGAAGATTTCCATGAAAATCAGTGAGAATTTTCTAGCTTAGCCTAATCTCAACTGTTTACCCAGGGACCCTGGGAGTTTTTGTTTGGGACTTGTCTGAGATTCACATTCTGGGATGGAAGAATGGAGGACAATAGGTTAGAGTGAAATTCTTATTATTTGGAAGATTTTCATGAAACTATCAATCAATAGATAACTTATCCAGAATCCTTCTTGGCTAATTCTAAATGGCTGTTCACTGCAGATCACATCCTGTTGAGGTGGACTGTTCCAAATTGAAAACATGGATGATGAACCACATTTGTTCTTCTTCATGATTCTCCATGGGCAACATAAATATCATTGCAATCTTCGGGATGCTCCTTTACTGGTTTGGGTTCACCAGAAGGGCTTGCGGAAAGTGAAACTTCATGTTTTTAAGTAAAAATGTATTTTGTTAGATTTTGACTCACTGAACATAGAAGATCTCTTAATACATAGAAATGTGGAATCTGTTTGAAGTCGCACATTTGTGAATCTCATTTTATCGTTATAGACATTCTCAGCTACTTTGAACCACTATATGCATATCACTAGACATCTCACTCACCTCCTCCCTGGAACTCAGGTAAGGTGTTGGGTCTCCTTTATACTTGTTTCCCGACCGGCACAAAACAATTGCACTGGCCCACTTAATTCTTCTTTGGCCTCCTGGTCTTATTTTCCTGTGGGACCCAAAGGCCCAGTGATAGGCTCAGGATAACGTCAGATAAACAATGTCAGGCAACCATGGCTAAGGCTAACATGAACCTGAATTTTAGAGGGATAAAGCAGAATATTCAGGCAGAATGTCCTCTGTAGAAAATGTCCCTTTTTTATTAGGTGAAAGCATTGTCAACTTCCATGTGTAATAGCACCCCCCCACCCAGACCACTTTTCGTTGGAGTCCTATACCTTTAATAAAAGCACTGGATGGATGGCCAGTTTTCCTTCACTTTTAATAGCTTCAAGTGGGCTGTGGGTGAAGTTGAAAAAGCCTGCTATCTTGATATGTAGGACCTTGCCAGACTGGTGTTACCACTGATATGGTTGGAAGGCTTTTCATTCATGTGATCAGCAGTAGATATGTACTAAAAAAAACCCCTTTGTTTATAAAGTATGCCAGTGTGCAGATAATATGAATATTGTATGGGGCCCAGGAATGTGCTTGACTCTCTTTTCTTTGTTAGTATAAACAATAACCTGATCAGTACTATAACATCTCCGCAAATAATAGTTGTAATTTGTACACTTCCTTTCACAGAAGTCTGCATATTATACCTTACATTTCTTATTTAAGTACTTTTGTCAGTATTTTTTTTATCTGGCATATGTAAACAAAAAACATCTTAATTTTATATTAATAATTATATCTTTGCAGCGAATTCAAATAGCGCGATGTTTCTTTATTCGGAGGTGTAGGCAGTCTATGGCAATGTTTTCTTTTCTAATCAATTTTATTAATGACTGTATTAATATAATGGAATACATCTCTGAAGCTGGCAAATCAAACGCTGTAGTAAAATTTAGTACCTTTAATGTGTCCTCATCCCTAGCCCATACCCATTGGGTATAACATGGTCCAACTGTGTTTTTCACACTGAGATACAGGGGGCTCTCACCATGTGACTAAAATCCTTTTTCGCTTCTCCTGGCAGTGTTGATCATTGTTTGAGATGTTAATGATACACAGTTCGTCAGACAAATTGTGGAGAGTGTGTTTTAGTCATTTGTGGTGCTCCATTAAAAAAACAATAAATAGAAAATAAAGATGTATTTGTTCTTAGCAGAAATATGGGATTCTATGTTAAAGTCCTTGGATGATTTAAGGCTGTAACATGTCAATCTAGTTGGCGCATTAGAGGTTGGACCTATTTACTAGGTAAATTCACCTGTTACTACTAGAGAAACTGTTACATAATTAGAAATCTCAAATATCTGAAAGCGAAATTATAACGGAACAAACATTTCTTCACTGAAATCTATATAAAAAGAACATGACTAAATACGTAGCATATGCAAATTATAGGCATTGGAAATCCGCGTCCACATGGGTCCTACAACGTCCTTTATAAGGGTTCAAGTATAAATGTTAACGGCATTTCCGCTGCAATTGAGCTAGGATGGTATTAATAAATACCGATATTGGTGCTTTTAATGGATGTGATCTTTGTGGCAGTGTGTTGTATCCAGATCATATTAGTATTTTATGGCCACAGGCAATATTTAGCTACAGCAATGTACCTAGAGTTCATCTCGGGCTGATAAACAGGACCAGCAGTAATATACCGTCCATCATATTACCCGATATCAATTGCTTAGAAATACCATCCCTAGTCCTTACATAAGATTTGCTCTCTACTAGAAAGGGGGTCCAAGGCAGGTATCACTAATTTGGGCGCATATTATTCCTTGGCAATGTCAAAAAACTCAACATTTGTTATTTTGAAAAATGATAGTCTGGTACTGTTTGTTGCAAATGTTGTTTCAATCGGTTTCTAGATGGGCCATAGCCCCCCCCCTCCCAACTCCCAACATCCCTATAATGTTATATCTAAAGCTTCATACAATTCTAATGTTATATCTAAAGGTTCGTACAATTATAATGTTATATCTAAAGCTTCGTACAATTATAATGTTATATCTAAAGCTTCATACAATTATAATGTTATATCTAAAGCTTCGTACAATTATAATGTTATATCTAAAGCTTCGTACAATTATAATGTTATATCTAAAGCTTCGTACAATTATAATGTTATATCTAAAGCTTCGTACAATTATAATGTTATATCTAAAGCTTCATACAATTATAATGTTATATCTAAAGCTTCATACAATTATAATGTTATATCTAAAGCTTCATACAATTATAATGTTATATCTAAAGCTATCTTGACTGTCAGGAAGCAGGAAGTGCAGGGGACCTGGTGATGCTGCTGCCATATCTCACACAAAAATTTAAATATCTTCAAAACTATGCAAAATAAACAATGAAAATAAATTGCAAAAATTCTCAAAAGAGCAATTCCTATCAATTTACCTAAAGTCATTTTTGGACCACAGTTCCCCTTTAAAGAATAAAACCTGCAGCCAATAAGAATTTTCAAAATTGATACAGAGCTTGAACATCTGGTATTAAGTTTAACGGTGCTCATATAATCTCCATTCGACATTCCTGACGTTATTCCGACTTTCCCGTGACATCACCTCTTCTTTTTTGAGATTGACTTGCGATCTCAATAAGAATGAGCCTGATGGGATCATTGGATGGTAACAACCACCACTTTGAAAATAGATTAGATGGCCGAATGGGTTAATTCAGTTGCTAGTTAGAGATCTGGGAATGTTTGACCCATCCAAATGACGGTTAGTAACAAGGAAATGGGGCATCCTGGGAAGAAAGACATTTAAAGAATCGGACTGCAGCAAAGCATAGCAACAGATATGAAATCAAATGATGTTTCATAAATTGAGACAATATGTAAAATACCTGGGGACGTGTAATATAGATTATATAGAACTAACATTATTTTCTTTAATCTTAAATTGTTAAAAATGGTGCTAATTTTTCCCCAACCAATCAGATGTTAGCTTTCAAATGTTAAATAAGATCTGATTAGTTGGGGCAAAATTAGCACCATTTTAAACAATAAGAACTTTTATTGAATCTCCCTGATTGAGCCTTGTGAGCATGTGCACTTATTGGCCACTCCCCCTGACTCAACTATTCACTGTCTCTATGAAATTATTTTCTATACAGATGTCTCCACATAAATCAATATGGAGGCCTCTGATAAGACTTTGTAAGCTGCTTGTTACACTGCTATATGAATTGCAGAAAGTCTACCTAGAACAATACAAAATAACCAGCTGGTTTTACTACTGTTTTTTTATGTTCTTTAATTATGTTATTAGTGCAAAAGAAAACATTTCTAATTGTACCTTTTCCCATTGTATTGGCTCTGTTTTACTTTTGGAAACAAGGCCCATGAGGTTACAGGTTCAAATCCCCAGATTTACTTATATAAAGTATATAAAATTTTCGTTTTATTTTTTTTCCCCCACAATGCTTGAAATATCAAATTAACTGCAAGGATTATGTTCAAAAATTGTGCACTGTTAGATCTCAGTTCTGGGTCTGAGGCAATATCTGCTGTAGCATAAACTGTGCTTAACAGAGGTGGGTTTTTGTGCTGTAAAATGTTTGGCTGTCAGCTTCTAGAGGGCAAGGCTGTAGCTAACTTGCTTTACTTTTTATTAGAGCATTTGAAGTGTACTGCAACCACTTAAACTTCCACAAAGAGGTGGATTATGGGAGTTGACCCCTTGCACATTTAGGTTAGTTTTGTAAATCAGCCACAGCAAAGGGAGAGGTGAGACACCACTTGTTGAATCTTTGCAAATGTGGCCTGTCTATTGGGACAATATTGCCTGGAACTTTAGTTCCCCTTTAAATATATATGTTTTCCAGCAAACTTCCCCCTTAAAAGCTACAGTCGAGAAAATTACTTTATTAATTCCTTTTTGGCATAAAACCGCAATGTGTTATCCACCTCGCACACATTTTTAAATTAGACAGGGAACTCATTTCCACTTATCCTATTACCACCAGGTATTTAGTTTCAGCAAATTTGACGTTTACTTTAGGTTGACCGTTGACCTTCGTGTAAAACTTTTCCCCACGAATGGGAAGATAAATATCAAAATGGAACAAGAACAATTAGGGTGAGGCCACACTGCAACGCACAGGAATCGCGCACAAAATCGCGAGCGTTATCGCACGCGATTGTGTGCGCGATTCTTGCGCGTTTTGCGCATGCGTTTCCGCCTTTTCGCGCTATGGACACGCATGCGTTACCAAAACACGGATGCGCAATCCGTTTTAGCGAAAATCGCGGGCGCAAACGCGAGCGCGAAATGCGTGCGCAAACGCGCGGAAAACGCGCTAGTGTGGCCTAGCCCTTACACCTTCTTGCAGCCAGGAAACTTCCCCACTGTAGACCCACCAGTGTTCCAGGCCGTCGGGTGGCTATAGGAGGAAAATTTGAACTTCCTCTTTAAATTCTATTTATTTAGCAGCCCAGGCATTTTGCATGGAAGACAATGTAAATACAAAGTTATGTTCATGTTTTACTTTTCATTCTTGCAGGCACACCTTGAACGTGAAGGAGTGGCCCTGGAAGCCATTTTATGTACACACAAACACTGGTAAGGGAAATGATAATCACCCTGTGACTATAAGAGAGAATTCTGAGATCTACCGTATATACTCAAATACACGAGTATAAGTCGAGGTACCTATTTTTACCTGAAAAATGAGTAAAACCTCATTGTCACGAGTATAAGTCAAGGGTAGAAAATAGTACCACTACTGCCTTCTGATTCTGTATTGTTTAGAGGCTTTAGTTGCCCTTTAAATGGACAGCAGAATTCCCATACAGTAATAGACAAATCCAGTATGGATATTACTGTATGGGAATTCTGCTGTCCATTTAAAGGGCAACTAATGCCTCATAACAATACAGAATCGGAAGGCAATCTTTCACAATAGATACCATCCTCCTGATTCTGTATTGTTTTTAGGCATTTGTTGCCCTTTAAATGGAGAGTAATACAACACTTTTACCCCCAATTCCTTGCCACTCTAGAAGTTTGGAAACTACAACTCCCAACATGCTTTATTTGTAGTTTCCAAACATCTGCAGTGGCAAACACTTCACCCCCCCCTCCAAGCCCCCCCAGTTCAGTGGAGAGGACTTGCCTGTGTGTGCTCAGCAATCCGGCTCCACATCCACTCCTGACATCACTACTCTGCGCCAGGAAGGGAGACCAGCGGCGAGTAATGACGTCGGCCGCCAGAGTGGATGCGGAAGCGAGCGGCAGCTGGATTATCAGATTTACAGGCGAGTGACTCGAGTATAAGTCGAGGTTCGATTTTTTTTTTTAAAGCCTAAAAACCTCGACTTATACTCCAGTGTATACGGAAGCCGAAGGTTTTATAGATGAAAAAGTGACTGCTAAATGCAGCACCAGTGTCTTTCCTTGGTCTCCATTCTTTATTGGAGGGAGGGAGACTGTGAATAGCCAATCAAATTATATTTTAGGTCATCAAATTCTTTTAAACTGCACAGTTTAGTCTTATACACTGGATATATCTCCCTTTAATAGTGGCTGATCTATGACGCTCTAGGGTTTGATCATTAATATACAAGTCCCCAGCCTGGTATGTTGTGTTGGGTAGCAGTAGGCCTGGGACATGGCATAGGAGGAACGGTCTATATACGATACACTGCAATCAGATTGTAGCAGCGTCCATTAGAAAGATAAATAGACGAGGAATTATAGAAAGAATTATTGGTCTGTTGGTCCCTTTCTTATTAAGCCTCAGGTCATGTCCAGGTCTAGTAGAGGTCTGTATTTAGGCTTAGCCTGGTCTATATTCATTTTTATATTTGTTCACTATCTGTAAACTTTAATTCCTTTGAGTGCACAGTAAGAAGTTGCAAGTTGTCAGAACTGTTCCCACATCAATGAATGCACAATCAATGCTACGTAAATTAGTAAATCAAATAGGATTAACTTCCTTTCTAATGTGTTTCTAAACATGATGTTGTCTTCTGCTAACATGATCTTGATCTTGTCTGCTATAGGGACCACAGCGGAGGCAATAAGGCTCTGAAGAGGAAGTACAAGTCCTGCAGGGTGTATGGCAGCGCCTACGATGATATCCCAGAACTAACACAGTGAGTTGAAGCCTCAGCCTGCCATAGAGATGTGTGTTTCATTGATAAGTTACACTGTGGGATTACTGGGTTTCAAATTGGGCTAATCCCAATGGAATTGATGTCACATGTGCATATCCAGCTTTAGTTAAAGGAATGGAATTGATGTCACATGTGCATATCCAGCTTTAGTTAAAGGAATGGAATTGATGTCACATGTGCATACCTAGCTTTAGTTAAAGGAACATGCAACCCATTACAAATTTCCCTGCAATTCCCTTTTTGTCCTGTCGGGGTCAGACTGACATACAGTAGGAGTCTTGGACCGGGTTAGTATTCCGTAACAATTAGTCCGATGGCTTCTGCACTTTTTATAAACATGCAATAAAAGGTGTAACAGTCTGTACAATTAGGCTGGGTGCACACACAAAGTCCGATATTCCAACCTGACCGAACAGCCATCACAATGGTTCTGTCGATAGGGCTGAAATATCGGCCGTCAAACTATCACAGACTTTCGACACAACCGGCAAGGTCTATTGTCGGTTGAAATTTACTGCACTAGCAGATCGAATGTTTGACCAATATCAATCTGACGCACAGAAATTTACCACCATTATTTACGGTGAGTACACAGCCTTTGCCTCGTACACGTGCAAATTTGGTTGGGCGTTCCGCCTGACATTGACTGAGTGTTCTGCCGAAGCATGTGACGTGTGTACTGAGCTTTTATCTGCAGCGCCAGCAACCAATCAGATTTTATCTAACTGCAGAAACCCAGTATAAAGGCAACATCCGGTTGGTTGTAGAAAATGAACTATTGCACCTACCATTACATCCGCCCTTAAGTACACAGACGCTGTGTACGTTCCTCAGGCAATGTAAATGTGTGTACATTCCCTTACAGGATCACAAAGAAATATCTCATCATGTCCAGCAAATTATCCCCTTACACTAATAACAGTTACATAGCATTTACCTATATACACGGAATGTGCTCATAGTGGAAACCAAAAAGAGATCAGATCTTAATTCTAACCACGATTGAGATTTTATATATTATATAGATAATCTATTTCTATTTTTGATCCTTTAACAGAAATCCGTATGGGTTTGCATTGCACACAACGTTCTATTGTAGTAGATGGTGTTGGGAAATACACATTGTACTGTCTCTCCTCGTTACATAACGCCACATGGGCAGGTCACAACATCAACCACAAACTTTATGTCACAATTCATTCATTTCTGCTGTGTCATTGCTATTGGTTCCGTAGGATAACACTAGAGAATGTTTTATTGCTGGCGACGATTATATTCATAATAAATATTCAGGGTTATTCAATAAAAGTTCTTATCGTTAAAAATGGTGCTAATTTTTCCCCAACCAATCAGATGTTAGCTTTCAAATGTTAAATAAGATCTGATTGGTTGGGGCAAAATTTGCACCATTTTAAACTATAAGAACTTTTATTGAATCTCCCTGATAGTATTTTGAGGTTCTGGAAAATGGGACCTTTGACTTCCCCTTTAAATGTGTTAGGGGCAAAAGACAGATTTGTAATTGTGTCATAGTCAATGATGATAATGATTAAAAGATTTTTAGATGATACCGTTCTTTTTAATGTTTCACTACAGCGCCCTGGCAGACCGGGAGCAGCTGTCTGTTGGAAGGCTCCAGTTCCAGGCATTCTTCACCCCTGGACACACAGTGGGGCACATGATCTATGTGCTGGATGGAAAATCCGGAGATGGACCGGATTGCCTTTTTTCTGGGGATCTGCTCTTCCTAGCTGGCTGTGGTAAGGACCGAACTGGAATCCTCGTTATCCGTATAGAAAGGGATGTTTGTGGCAGGTTGACTGTGTCAAGATATCAGTGCTAAAGTATAGTAGAAACAATTTTATTACCCAATAATTAAACTGAGCCTGATCACTTCAAAGATGGCCGACTTTCTCATCCATCCTTGAACCCTTCCCTGCCTCATCTGACATAAGGTGACATGTCACAGACTGGGTGCTGTCACTGTGTTGGATAGGGGGGAAGAGCAGAGAGCTGCACAGCAGGGGCTATCTTTCAACCAATCGAGCAATCAAGCTCAGCTTTAAGGTTTTAATGGTGTGTCTCCTACCTTTCTTTACCTTTTCCCTTTCTTGGGGTGGTGGGTGATATGATTATGCCATTAAAGCCACCTTAAAAATGTTGACTTATTTACAAGGACATGTACAGTTACCGTCCCTTTAATAGAACTTGCACTGACTTTTCCTGCAGGTGGGATACGTCCTTACTAGTTCCTAACATGGAATGTTCTAATCCAACAAGCCCAGAACAGTTGATACTTTACGATTTATTTCCTCATGCCTGTAGGTTTGGAAAGTATCCAGCACGTGTTATTAGCCATGTTAACCCCCCTAGTACTTGACATTTGTTTGGATTTCGCAATTCGCCCTATGGGGTCACTTTCTCTCTTTATACCAGTGTGTTAAGTTATGTCCTGACCTATAGACCAATAGAGTCCACTGGGTGCGGTAACAGGGAGAAACCTGATTGGTAGATTTAATAACACGGACACAAAACATTTAGGAACAATTGGATTGGTCCCCCCCTCCAGGGACTATAAAGTGGTTTAGACCAAATTGACATGAAATGATCCTGAGCATGTGATATGTTCACACAGTTTAACAACAGGATTTCCTTAAAGTAACAGGAGAGGTAACGCAAAACAGCTGGTGCCTGCAGTGTGAAGGGAAACTACAACTATACCCTTAAACATTCCCTTTGATAGGTACAATTCTAGAAACCACATGGTCATACCCTCCAACATTCCCCTTTAATAGGTTCTAGGGTGACCGCCTTTAAGACCCGAACACGTATAAAATCTACATGCTGCAGTACTAAGCGCAATTGCATTAATTGCATCTCTCAAATGGAAAATTTATAGTTAAAGGGTAACTATGGTTCAAAAATGACTTAAAGTAAATGGACAGGAATTGCTTTCCTGATTATTTTTGCAATTTACTTTCATTATTTTTTTTTACATCGTTTTGAAGATATTAACATTTTTATGCGTGACATGGTAGCAGCATCACCAGATCCCCAGCACTTCCTGCTTCCTGCTCTGAAACCATTTAAACCTTCCCTCCCTGTGTGGGAGGTATTTAAAAAAGACAAACATTTACACACCTCCTCCCCTTCAGTCACTGTAGCTCGATCCCTTCTGGCTTCTTCTCCGTTCTCTTGCACTGAGCATGTGCCAACCGCAGATTATATGGAGGAATTAGTATTTGTGATCGCAGATTCAGAAGTACGGCAATGCTTAGCGGTAGTAGACTTCCACAATGGTATTGTATGGGCAAGGGTGTTTCTAGGGTTTTTGTACCTGAAACAAATTTTAAATGCCGCCTACAGGTAGAAGTGTGTGTGTTTACATGAAGCGGGCGTGTCTTGTGGAGGTGGGTGTGGTAGGCTGACTAACACTGACTGGTGACAAAATGCAATACTGCATAAAGGAGGATTTGTTTTAACTGACGCCTTTTAAGTGTTCCACAGGGGCGCGCCTTGAGCAAATGTTTCAGTTTGCTTCATGGTAGGGGCACCCCTGTGTATGGGGATCTTACAATTACGATCCTGATCTTAAAATCGCAGATCGTTAAAAGCGCGGTATGGCTACTATGGCTACAGAGCGATAAAGCACCTTTATAAATGGTAACGCGAAATAGTGATAGCGCTCCTTTGTAAATATGGAGGAGAGAGGGAAGGTAAGTAAGCATTGGGGCACTTTCTTAAATGTATTTTATAGCGGTTAGGGGAAGATATACTATGATAGGGCAAAAGTTGTTTTTTTTTATTAAGGGTGGACATGCCCTTTAAAAAAGACCCAGGAATGCTTCATACTTCTAACCCAGTTCTATATATATATATATATATATATCTTTATCTATTAGTATTGTTTTATGTTTAACACAATAATCCCCATAGACAGACCCTTCCAGTTACAGTACGAGGAAAAGGAGAAAGAAATAATCGGACACAAAATATTATTTTTCATTTTTTATTGAAATTATTTTTTATTCTGTATAGTATTGTATAGTATAGTGTAGTGTAGTGTAGTGTAGTGTAGTACAGTACAGTATAGTATTTGAGGTTGAATAAAGACATACGTCCATCCAGTCCAACCCATCTAGCAATATCCTCATTTCCTGCCTAACTGTTGATCCAGAGGAAGGCAAAAAACCCACCAAATTTATTAAGGGGAAAAAATTCCTTCCTGACTCCAAGTGACAATGGGAAATTTCCCTGGATCAACTCTACTTTATTCCTATTTACTCCCTATTTATTCTGTTATTAAATGTATTACTCCCTATTTAATGTCTGATCCAGAGGAAGGCGAAAAACCCACCTGAAGACATTTTGCTCCTGATTGGGGAAAATTCCTTCCTGACCCCATATGGCGATCGGATTAATCCCTGGATCATCTTGGTGATAAAGTTCTGATTTATTTAACCTTGATTAATCTGAACCAAGTCCATTATGGACATTGATCCACATTATTAAGGTTTAGAGGGAACAAAATCCCAAATCGCCCCCCTCCCTATGGCTGTACCCTGGGTGCGGATCTAGAACGCTAGGCCCTCCCCCCTGGCAGTACAGCGCATAGTCTGGATACTTGTCTATTAGCTGCTGGTGCTGCAAATCTCCGATCCTGTCCCCTCCTCACAGCCGGTGGTTATGGGGATGTGCCAGCCATGGGAGAATACTATCGTGTCCTCCCATTGGTCAGCCCACCCCCCTAGTGAAGGGGGCTGGCCAAGAGCAGCACCAGCAGCTAGTGGATAAGTGTCTGAACTACCTGCTGTGCTCCCAGTGGGGAGAATCTAATGTCTTAGGTCCCCACCCTGGGTACAGCCAATGGGAGGGGGTGTGATTAGACTTTCATTTTCCTTTAAATAAAGCCGTCCGTCAAGTACCATCCATCAGGACTGGCCCAATAGCCACTTCTGCTTCACATGCAAAAACATTCAGGGCAAAGGGCAGGTGGGACCTTTCCCGGACAGAGGGGTCTTGATGGAAAGATGTCATGGTCTATTACTTTCTAGGAGGGACATCTCGCCGGAGAGCAGGTGTGTTCCGTCGATAGCCGTCAGGGCCATTGTAGCCAATCATTGGCAGGCGGTCTGAGATGCATTGACCTGCCCCCTTTTCATGGACGTGGCCTATGGAGAAAGAGAATAAAAACAATTAGGGACCCAATGTAACAATAATGATCTGTCTGTTAATTGAAGGGAAGAGTGAGAATAGGGAGATCCTGCACCATATGGGCCGTACAGAGTACAATGGGACAGAATGGAGAGTGGGCCACAGGAAAGGGGGATAAAGGACTTACCTCCTAGAGACGCCTTCCTAAGGTCCATATAAGACTGCTCAGGCCCTTTCAAATGGCTCCTGTCTACCTTGGGGCCCAGTATAGAGGTCCCACCTTTGTCCTATAAACAGGAGTTAAATAAATATATTTATTAAAGGGAAAATATCCACTGAACGGAAAGACAATTTATTTATTCCTCCAACAATATTGAGATTGATGAATCTATTATTAGTATAAATTGGAGCTGCCATACTGTTTTCTCTGAGACACAATGTTCTACAGTAGGACAAGAAGGCTTTATATATAATATGAGGATAGCTGGTATCATCCCTCCCTCTTACTCCCATAATCCATCATTCTAGCTACCCAAGGTGGGTACTTACCTGACCAGTTCGCTTTAGTAGTTCCTGTACTGAAGGAGACCGGAAATATTCAGCGACGTCTGGATCTTTCTGGGCGTTATATGGTGGGATTCCTCTCCAATAACGGGGATTGGTATCTACCCAAGTGAGTGTCGATATGGCAACACCGTCCCGGATGAATCCCTTCTCCTGCTGGTCCCGTCTGGCCCCCTGGTCCTGCACAGCTACATGGAAAGAGAAAAGTGTTCATATCAACATTGAGGCTGGAGATGGTTCCGTAGGGGAGGGACTCGCCCAGTGGGAATATTAACAGTGTTGATTGGGCGTCTGGATCCCTGGGATATTATACAGGGTATTGGCTGTGACCGTATTAGTTGTAATGGGACATAACATTCCCCGTGCTGGATAGTTAAAAATGGTGCTAATTTTGCCCCAACCAATCAGATTTTATTTATCATTTGAAAGTTAACATGGTTGGGGCAAGATTAGCACCATTTTTAACGATAAGAACTTTTATTGAATAACCCTGTAGGTGTAGTATCTCTTTAAATATATTACTGAAATGGGACCTGTCAGGTAAGTATGAAAGACAACAAGCACTTACCTGGTCTATGGTTAGAAGGTCTCTTCACCTCCCCACCATAGAGACGCTCCTGGTTCTGGTACGTGGCATGTTTTGCCTTTCCCTACATGACAGAAGATATAACGTTAATTCCGTCCCCTAGTAAAACTGACTAAATATCCCTCACCCTGACTCCCCCACTTACCAGAATAGGGCGCTGAGTGGGGGTCCTAGGGTGCTGAGTGGGGGTCCTAGGGTGCTGACTGGTGGTCCTAGGGTGCTGACTGGGGGTCCGGGAGCTGGACCCTGCAGGGGGCAGATCATACCTGCTACGTACAGGTTCACTGTATGGGGATATTTTTGGTGCCACAAATGGTGACACGGGCGTCAGTAATGGGACCTTATCAGATCTGCTCAATGTGTCCGCCCTAACCCCATCCAGGATAAAGTTCCTGTCTCTTCTCTTATTGGAAGGAGCTGGTGCCTGGGTAAAACCATTGCCCAAGGCATTAGACAGCTGCTGCCTATTTAATAATCTTTTAGACATTTTGGCAAAAAAAAATCCTCAGATCCTGTGACTGGTGACTGGGGAGTCATCAGCTCCTTATATACTGGGTCTGTGTGACATCACTGATGATGTCAGAGGTTTGTAGAAATTTCCACCAATAGTAAAACCACATGTTCCTCCCCTGTATTTAGGTGTAAATGGTACAGTCCTGATAACAGTAAAATATGATCAGATCATGTGACATTCAACTAGATTTAAATAACTGTTAAAAATGTTTCACCTCTTATTTAATCACATTCCATTAAAAACATGATTATCTTTCTGAAATTGGGGCAGTGTTTATAAAGGGACAGTAATTACGGTATAAAGGAGCGGTATTTATAAAGCAGTGGTATTTATATTGGAGCGGTATTTATGGTATAAAGGGGCAGTATTTATAAAGGAGGTATTTATAAAGCAGCGGTATTTATAATGGTATAAAGGAGCGTTATTTATAAAAGAGGTATTTATAAAGGGGCAGTATTAATAAACGGGCAGTATTTATTAAGGGGTATTTATTAAGGGGCGGTATTTATAAACGGGTATTTATTAAGGGGTATTTATTAAGGGGCAGTATTTATTAAGGGGTGGTATCGCTGTTTTAAGATGGACGATATTACTACAACATACATTTTCGATCAGCCATACAATGTCCCAGCGTCCCTGAAGGAACGTGACAGCATTTTATGGCCGCAGTGTAAATGTAAGACTGCAGCATTAGTGTTGGAAATAAACCCATTGGATCTTCCCTATTCCGCGGGTTTATAAAATGTGAACAGTTCGCTCATACCCAACTCTCTCCGGTAAACTGGCCAGCGACCATAATGTATCAAATAGAAGAAATAAATCTCTGAACTCACGTTCATTGTGCCCACAATATCGCACCATTTCATTTCTTCACTTTACTTGCCCTTTAAAGGAGAACTAAAGACCCATTTTGTGATCATGTTAGCTGGACACTCCCATTGGATGTAAGTTATGTACAAAGTATCAAGATGCGATGCCTGGTGGTTTGTATGTGTCAGGCGGTAAATAGATTGCAGTAAAGAAATGTGTCATGTACCAGCCACTTACAGCCGGCTCAGTCTGGGGGCTCCAGTAACTGGACCTGGCCAGGTCTGCTAGAGCTCCGTCTTTCTATGTAATCTTATTAGAGATCCCCCATAGACATTAATGACGGGTTAACCCCTCATTACATGAGCGCTGAGGGGTCAGTCAGTGACGTAGCTTTATATAGCGCCCCCAGCATTCATCCAATGGGCACTAATCAGGGGCCAGTATTGGGGTGTAGGGGCCCCCATTCAACATTCCATCTCCCTTTATCTCTGTCTCACTACTTACTCTAAATTCCCTCTGTATATCAACCAGGACAATTTTCTATTATCTGATGGATGGACTGTGGGCCCAGCAGGGATTCTCCTGGTATCATGGGGTCCAGTCAACCCGCCCAGGTTTATAGGTCTGGGACAGGGTTGCAAACATCCCAACTGCAGGGGCTCAATCCTGATTCCTGGTCTGGCAACCCCAATAAAAGAGGGACTGGGGGGCTGCCAGCAAGATTTTCATTCCTTCTCAACAATGGTAAATGGAATTCCATACAGCTGGAGGTTCCATATCCTAAATCTCATATCACCCAGAGACTTACGATGCTCTGTGCAGAGACTTCTATTGGCACTGAAAGGGTTAAATGTCATGTGATGTCAGAGTGTATTAATAGGGGGACCATGTGACTTGTAAATAATGACAGGGACACCTTACAGGGTTCGGTTGAACTACAACTGTCAACATTTCATTCTGAGTGCTGTGTGTGGCACAGTCATAGCTGTAGATTAAAGGCTACATCTACACACATTATATCATTATTTCCACTATAGAAATTCATCCATATCCCCATACTGTGCCTTTCCTAACCGCAGTCAGCAAATAAGGTAGTAGTCGCACTCCAAATAGTGAATAGGTTACCCCCTGTTTCTGATTCCTGGTTTTTCCAGTTAGCAGCTGTCAGTCATGGATGTAATAGTTGACATCACAGCCAATAATTGAATGCTAATCCCCTAGCTGCCTTTTCTGAGCATGCTCAAGCTCATCATTATTACCAAGGGGGCGTGAACAAATATAGAACCATAGCAGGCCTACACTAAGAATTCATTCGGACCAAGGATATATCAAAATATTTTAAAGGGGGCATTTTCCCAAAAGATGTTATTATGGGGATGTTGTCCTATATATATATACGTGCTGTATGGCTACACTAAAATCAATGTGGTCTGCATCATGCTTCTAATGGAAATGTCTTTTGTCATGGGAACCCTAATAGGTCCCCTAATAGAAACATTAGGGTGCAGAGGAGGATAATGAAGTACACATGATCTTGCATTTCTCATTACTGTACTTATTTAAAGGGGAATGTTGTGTGTAGATAACTCTCGGCTTCCTTGACTACTGAGCTGCAGTTTAATTGAATATCTGTACACAATTTTGCAGAATCACTCCAGTGTGTCGGCTTTTAGTAAACTCCAACATTCCTCTTCCATTGATCTTGGTCTAGTCTAAAGTCTACAATGAAGTCGGGTGCTTTTAATATCTCCTGTCTCCATGGTAATGCTGCTGTTACGGGAAAGTGTCTCCAGGGAAACTTGTGTGTCTTAGTACTTTTAAAGGGGAAGTAAACTTTGTTTCCATATTACAGCCTATATAATACTTAATGTTTAGTATAACAGCTGAACATTCTTTATTTTGTAATCTGTACATCGATATGTGTAATAATGCCACAATGCTTACCGTACCTATCTTATCTTTCAATACTTCTACACATAAACATGAAAGGCCGTAGGAGAACCCTTTAAATTCAGTGCTGTCACCAACCATGTTAAAAATGAATCTGCCATTACCAGTCGCTGTTCTGTATTATTCAATCTATGGTGCTTTTTAGTCAATTTCCCACAATGCATGGCCAGCTGGCGTTGTGCGTCTAATATTAAATCTGCCATGGAATCGCATCGATTCCTCGTAATCCTAATTCCTGTGGTCATTAAAATGACCCCCCCTTCATTTCATCTGTAGAATCTCTAGGTTGCTATGGTAGCACTGGTGCCATTCTACTGGTCTTGGAATCGCTGCAACACCTCCACCCCACCCCCATTTCCAAGCGACCGTACTTAGAGCTTTTCTTCTCTCTGCAGGGAGGATGTTTGAGGGATCAGCAGAAACTATGCTTGCTTCACTGGACACTGCCGCCTCGCTCAACGACAACACTCTCCTCTGGCCTGGTATGTAAGAAACCATCAACCTGGCTAAACCAGTACTCAAATGTACTAAAATGCTACTCTAGCGACACCTAGTGGAGAGTTTGTTAGTTCTCGAAGATTATAACACATTTGGGGTTATTCAATAAAAGTTCTTATCTTTTAAAATGGTGCTAATTTTGCCCCAACCAATCAGATGTTAACTTTCAAATGTTACATAATTTCTGATTGTTTGGGGCAAAATTAGCACCATTTTTAAGAACTTATATTGAATCTCCCTGATTGAATTTAGTAAAATGTAGTGAAATTACTGCAATTACATTCTTTCCCACCTCCACCAATAACTCACTGAGTTTGGGCATGCTCATTGCGCTTTATTCAGGAAGAGGCGAATTGTCCAATGACACACATACATTGTATCACTTATGATACACGCTCATAGCATGTGGGGCACAGGAATGCTGAGTTTGTTTTATTACTTGTGACAACCAATGGGGATTGCTGATGTCAACTTCCTAGCTCCCCACAAGGAGCATTAGGGCACTAATTGGAGTGAAAATATTAAGAAAGGGGGGTGCTCCATCTACCAAAATTAGCATAAATACATTAAGAAAAAGAGTAGTGGATATAAGATGGGCACACCACCAAAATATCATATGAAAAAGTAAAACTCCTTTATTATAAATATAGGGAGCAAGTCAGCATATAAGTTAAAAAAACACTACCCACTTACACATGGTCATAATGCAATCGTCACTTGTAATAATTGATATACCGGTACATCGCTATTACGTAACCATGATAATTATATGCATGACATACATACATATTAAATGGTAACAATGTCTAATAATACATAATCATCACAATCATACAGCATATAGTAAATATACCCATAGAAGGTTAGACAAAAAGCTGCATAGAAAAGCCCCTAATCAGTAGAGCAATGTAAATATGTATATATTTATATACCACCCGACTGTCCCCCAAAAAGTTAAACAGGTGTGAAACAGCTAACCTGGAACAGATGGGGTGGGCACTATTGTAGCATAGGGATAGGGTGGACCGAGGTAGAGACGCTCTGAGGGGCGTGGCTTCTGGTCCACTCACTTACCTTGGTGTTAACATGCCAGTGCATTTTATGGGTCCACTAACTTACCTTGGTGACATCATATCAGTGTGACCCATTCAGTCTCGCAAGATGGATGCCTCTGATTGTGCCCACGCCATCTGTTACATGTTAGCTGTTTCACACGTGTTAAACTTTTTGGGGGACAGTCTGGTATATAAGGTAGTTGCTGACTAGTCTCTTTTGCTATTCACAAAGTCTGTTTAGACAGACGAAACGCGTCTAGCTTGCTTTTAATTGCTCCCACTCCACGGACGCCTTTATAGCATCACGCTGGCATCTCAGCTTAGGGAATGATCTGCCACATATTTGTATTGCTCTACTGATCCCAATCAGATTGTGGGGGGGTTGATCTCAGCATGTCTACAAATAAAGTGGTGGAATTTATTTTTATGTATTTTAATCGTTATCCTTTTCTAATATAAAAACAATTGTAAAAAAAAAAGACTGTTGCATTGTTTATTGTTATAAAAAAAAACTAATTGCTCAAAAATTCACATTTATGAAGGGGTCCCAGAAAGGGCCAGACTTTGTCATTGTCAGATACCCAAGCCTTAGACCAGGGATGTCAAACATGCAGCCCTCCCAGATGTTTGGAATCTACAACTCCCAACATTCCCTGGGTGCATATGTCTTTTGTAGGTTATTGCGGTGGTCTTTTGTAGGTTATTGCGGTGGTCTTTTGTAGGTTATTGCGGTGGTCTTCTGTAGGTTATTGCGGTGGTCTTTTGTAGGTTATTGCGGTGGTCTTCTGTAGGTTACTATTTAAAACAGCTGAACATTATGGACACCCATGAAATGAATTCCAAAAGAATAATATCTTGCAGTTATGACATCATACAATATTGCATTATTTCATCATCGTATGTCTATAGCAAATGTCCTTAGTGCCTCTAAAGCTGTTTTTGTAGTCGCACTGTTTGGTCTTATTACAGAATCTATTTCCTTTCCCCAGGCCATGAATATGCTGCAGACAATCTGAAGTTTGCAGCTGAAGTGGAGCCTGAGAACAATGTCCGGGACAGGAAGTATCAGTGGGTTTTACACCGCAGACTTGAGAAGAACAGCACGGTGAGAGTTATATGTGGTGGGCGGTCTGCGTGATCGGTGGTCCCAGTAGGATAAGCACTGGACTAATATCAAAAATACAGTCAATAAAAAATACGGGATTTACACCTGTGCAGATCCCATGTTTAGCTGATGGTATTTCTAGTTTTCTGCATTACATCAAAGTATTTTACCTTTCATAGTCCACCCATACAGAGAACCCTCCTGAATAGAAAATTAGACAGCAGGACAGGGGTTAAATAAAGAGAAGGTAGGTAGAGTCACTTACACATGGGAGGTTAATGGGGTCAGTGCTAATAGGAAAAAGTTTTAATGTGTCCTTTTTGTTTGTTACAATTAATTGTAACATGTATGGTTAAAGGGCAATTATAATCTCCCTACCCCGCTCCTGGCACCCAATGTAAGTACCTAAAACGCTAGCTCCTAACCCTCTGGGCTTACCTTAGATTTCCTGCACTTCTCCCCTGAAGTTACCATACCTGACTTCCCCACAACGTGGCCAATAGGAACAGAGTGCATCTTCAAATTATCCATGCCCCAGACTAAAGCTGAGGGTGGGACTAAGAAAGCCAGGTACCATAACTTTGAGCGAGAAGAGCTGGAAATCTAAGGTAAGCCCAGGGATGAGGACCTAACGTTTTAGGTCCTCATTCTGGGTACTTTTCATTGGGAGGGAGTGGGTGGAAAGTCTTAAATTGTACTTTAAGCTTTTACAGTGTCCGATATACATCTCATTTCTTATTTTGGTGTTCTATCCTCTTTGCAGTGCCCATCCACCATTGGAGAAGAAAAAGAATATAACCCCTTCCTGCGCACTCACTGTAAAGACCTCCACCGGGCTCTCGGCCTTGAGCAAGGGCAAAACGAGGAATGGAATCATTTCCGTGCCAGAGTCCTGGAAGAGGTTCGGAAAAGAAAGGACCTTTTCAAAGAAAGATAGTCCTCTCCATAGCAGAAGGAGGCTTTGTTTTGGAGTGAAGGATCATTAAGAACCTAGATACACCCTATTATCTAGTATTTGTCTTCATTTCCATTTGGTCCAAACAAGGAATCTTTCTTGGCTCCCATTTTTGTCTCCAACTCTTCTCAATTGACTTGCTGCTTACAACTAGTTTTGGAAAGTATAAAACACAGTTCTCCATGACATGATCTGTTTATTTGGGGAGATTGAAAATGGTTTTGCACATTTTTTGACTTGTACAAAGGTAAACAGGGTGACATGATCCCAACATCCCAAACCCCAGATCCCAACATCCCAAACCCCAGATCGCGTGACATCATGTGCCTTAACTGACAGCCGCAACCAGGAAGTGGAGCGGATGTCAGCAGCAGAGGCAGCGTAGGAGCGGTGAGGGACCTGGTCAGGTTGTCAGCAGCAGAGGCAGCGTAGGAGCGGTGAGGGACCTGGTCAGGTAAGAATTTTTGGTAGCTGGGAATATGGTTGGCCAGGATGAAGGACTGTTGGTTGCGGCAAGGTTAGCTATGGACAAAAGTTTGCCACAACCAAGCGTGCGGTCCATAGAGGTCACCATGATTGGGCATGTTTTTCTTACCTGTCTGATCGCCCATTCATCTGTTTCGGACAAACGAACGGTAGGACGCCGGTCGCAGGCTCGCAGCCAGCCAATAACATGAACTATCGGTCGATCTGCCAGAAAAATAGGACACAGCCTTAGACTGCTACAGTTATCTAAATCTGGCTATACAAGGCCGTGACATTATATACATTCCATCTGAGTTGAATGTCCAATCGAGTTGAGCAGCAGTTTAACCTACAGACATTCCCACGTTTCATGGCTGGATAATCTTTGTGATATCGATAGCAAAAAGATCGGGCCGGTGGTTGTCAGAACTTCCAAGAGGGAAGTTAGTGTTTGGCCAAGTTTACATATGGACATTACCATATACATTGATTTTGGATGCAGGTTCTTGCCTGGCCATTAGAGGGGGCACCCCTCAGTACGTACTGTTTCTATGTACACCCATCCATTTATGTTATATAGATATATATAGTGCCAAGTACTGGGTATTCAGCATTGTATATTTCTAACATTACAGTGGATATAGACAAAGAATAATATCTTTAAATAAAAACAATAATTACATAAATTATGATCTAAAACACTGCAATGCAAACAATGTTCCAGGTTCATAAAATACAGATGCCATTATAAAATACCAACACTGTTATTTAATGAATAGGGCCCCTAGTATTATATAGATATATTGGATGTAATCAGGCTGCACTGATTGTAAACCGATTGCATTTGAACTCCCTCTGACCGTCTTTAGGAATTTGCACTGGTCTAGCAATTTGCTAATTTTGCAGCAGTTATGATGTAATAAGAAGTGTGAAAGTTTGGCCATGTTCTAAATTTGCACCAATCAGATGTTGGCTTGTTGCTGGGTTACAGCAGTTGGATAACTGGATACATTTTTGTGCAATATTAATTATGTCAATTCATTTGTAATTGAATTATTAATATTAGTAAATGAATTGTCGGCAGATTATTATTGTATGTAGATGA
>JAACNH010004018.1:0-25981 GCA_019447015.1 Hymenochirus boettgeri
TCACACATATAATAATAGTACACAAGGTGATAGTACCAGGTATATGCCGATAGTACAGTGTTGGATAGTAACGTAATTATAGTAGCAATATATAATATAACACTAGTAGGGTAGATATGTACAGTATATATAGTAACACTATAGGGTGGTAGTACAGTAAATATAGATAGTATAATATAGAGATATTAACACTATGTGTGGAATAGTACAGTATTATAGATATACAGGGGTATAGATGATAGCACAGTGTTGGAATAGTAAGTATATAGATAGTACATAATAGATAGTACAGTATATATCTAGTCACTATAGGGTGGATAGTACAGTATATTAATCCTAAAGTGTATTGATAGTACAGTTTTATAGATAGTACACTAAGGGTGGATTAGTCCGTATCTATATAGTACAACTATAAGTTGGATTAGTACGTATATAGATAGTACCATATATAGATAGTTCAGTAATAGATAGTACACTATAGTTAATAGTACAAGTGTATGAATAGTACAATTATATAGAAGTACAGTGGTATGGCTATAACGTATATAGGATTAACATTGTAATCGATGTACAGCTCTCGCGCGTCCCTTCTCTCGGCTCCTCCCGTGTCTGGCCTCGTCCCGTCTCTCGCCTCGTCCCTGTTCCGACGTCCCAGTTCATCGCTCGTCCCCCCTCTCGGGTTGCTCGTCCATTCTCTGCTCGTCTCGCTGTCTGGCTCCGTCCGTTTTTCGCTCGTACCCTATAGTTGTCAGTACGCGTATATAAGATATCCCCACGGTACTAGCATCGTCCAGTATATAGATTTACACTATAAAGTTGGATAGTACAGTATATAGATATTAATAACCGTATATAGATATTTCAGTATATAGATAGTACACTATAGGTTGGATAGTCAGTGTATGGATAGGTAATTCTATAGATTAGTACCTGTCAATGTATAGTACAGTATAGATATAGTACCGTGTATAGATTAGTACAGAATAAATAGTACTTATACCGATAGTACAGTGTATGGATAGTACAGTTTATAGATAGTACAGTGGTAAATAGAAAGTACAGTATATATAGTAGTAGAGCATATAGATAGTACAGTATATAGACAGTCAGTATAATGGATATACCTATAGGTTATAGCACAGTGTATTGATAGTAACAGTATATGATACTACAGTGTATGAATAGTACAAGTGTATGGGATGTACGTATAGAATAGTACCTTATATAGTAGTAAACGATATGTTTGATAGTGCCATGTATATATAGATAGTACAGTATTTGACAGTAATTACATAGATTTTCAGTATAAAGATCGTACAGTATATATAGATTAGTACACTATAGGTTGGATAGTAACAGTATATAAATTAGTACAGTAGATAGTATAGTACAGTTTATGGGATAGTACAGTCATAATAGATAGTACAAATATATGATAGTACACTATAGGTTGGATAGTTAAACTATATAGATACTACAGTGTAATGGATAGTACAGTTAAAGATAGTACAGCTATAAGGTTGGGATAGTAACAGTATATTTGATAGTAACAAGTATACGATAGTACAGTATATAGTTAATACACATAGATGTATATACAGTGTAGTGGATATACATATATAGAGAGTAAAGTGTACTGTATAGTACAGTATATGATAGTAACAGTTTCTAGATAGTAACAGTATATATAATAGTACTTGTATGATAGTAACACAGTGTAAATGGATATACAGTATAAGTACAGTGTATGGATCGTATAGGTGTATGGATAGTACGTATATAGATATGTACGTGTATGGATAGTAACAGTAATATTAGATAGTACAATGTCTGCATAGTACAGTAATATGGAATTACAGTGTATGGATAGACAGTGTATGGATGTATAGTATATAGATTACGTATAGAGATAGTACAGTTTCTTGATCGTCAGTTAATAGATAGTACATGTATGGATAGAGCATTATGTATATATACCTTGTATGGATTAGCAAGTACAGTATTAATAGTACAGTATATAGTTTAATACACTCAGGTTGGAATAGTCCAGTTATGGATAGTACATTAATAGCATGTAAATGGTAGTTGGGGGATAGTAAGTATTAGATAGTACAGTGTAATAGATAGTACAGTTATATAGATAGTACCTTGTATAGATATACAGTGTAATGGATATTACATACATGTACAGTGTATGGATAGTATATTGTAGGGGATAGTACAGTGTATAGATCGTACAGTGTATGATATCAGTGTATAGATAGTACAGTATATATGATAGTACATTATAAGATAGTACGTTGTGTGGATCGTCAGTATAATAGACATAACAGTTGTTATGGGATATACAGTATATGATAGTACGTGTTGCATAGTAACAGTAATAAATGGATAGTACAGTGTATAGATAGTACAGTATATAGATTAGTACAGTATATAATAGTACAGTGTCTGATAGTACAGTCTATGATCGACAGTGTATGGATATACAGTAGATAGATAGTACAGTGTAATGGATATACAGTATGTCGATAGTACAGTTAAATGGATAGTACAGTATATATTCGTACACTATAGGTTGGATCGTCCAGGTATATAGATCGTACGAGTGTGAATAGATAGTACAGTATATAGATATACACTATAGGTATGGATATCCAGTATTGATAGTACAGTGTATGGATATACAGTATATAGATATTACAGTGTATGGATCGTAACAGTATATAGATTATTACAGTGGTATGATAGTACAGTATATAGTTAAGTACAGTATACTATATATTACGTTATGGAGTACAGTTCTATATAGTACAGTGTAGGTAGTACAGTGTAGGATAGTACATTCTATAGAAATAACCATTACTAGATAGTAAGTGTATGGATAAGTACAGTATATTGGATATACAGTATATAGATGTACCGATAGGGTGGATAGCACATTGATAGATAGTACAAGTATATGATAGTACAGTCATATTAGTAGACGTAAGTGTATGAGATAGTACAGTATATGAGATAGTACAATATATAGTATACCTATAGGTTGGGCTAGTACAGTAGTAAATGATAGTACAGTATATAATAGAACAGTAATATGGATATAAGTGTATTGATAATTCAAAGTGTAATGGATAGTACAGTAGAAATAGAATAGTACCGTGTATTGATTAGTCACAGTATATAGATAGTGAGTGTATGGCTAGTACAAGTATGGTGATATCAGTGTCTGGATAGTACAAGTGTAATGGATAGTACAGTATATAGATCAGTCAGTGGCTGGATAGTACAGTGTGTTTTTTCATGGATAGTCAGTATATGGGATAGTACATGTATGGATAGACAGTAGTATAGATAGTACAGTGTAATGGATTGTACATATATAGATGCACAGTATTAGATATTATTACAGTGTATGGATAGTACAGTGTATGGATAGTACAGTGTATATATAGTACGTGTATAGGCATAGTAACAGTGTAATGGATAATTACGTATATATATAGTAGTGTTGGGATAGTACAAGTGTATGGATAGTAGCATGTATATATGGTAATCATACATCGTGTATTGGTATTAGTAACTAGTAATATAATAGTACGGTGTATTGGACATTATTTCAGTATATTAGAAGTAGCAAGTGTAGGATAGTACAGATAAATAGGATAGTACAGTGTATGGATATATACACTAAGCGTATGGATAGTACAGTGATATTGATATCACAACTAGCGTATGATAGTACAGTGTTGGATAGTACAGTATATGATCGTACAGCTATTGTATAGTACATGTGTATGATAGTATCAGTGTATGGATACAGTATGCAGTGTATGGATAAGTACAGTCTATACGATATTAGTACAGTGTATGGATAGTAGTGCTAAGGGCGTATAGATAGTACAGTTATGGGTTAGTGAACAGTATATATTATGCTACAGCGTATGAATTAGTACAGTGTACAGATAGTACAGTGTATGGTGGTAGCAGTATATGAATAGGTACTCGTATTAGCGATAGTACTAGTGTATGGATAGTGCAGTATATAGATGTACAGTGTATGGATTAGTACAGTGTATAGTATAGTTACAGTGTATGGATAGTACCGTATAATCGAATAGTACAGTGTATGGGATTAGTACAGTATTTATGATAGTAGACAGTGTAATAGATAGTGCATTATATGGATAGTGCAGTATATGGATAGTGCAGTGTATGGATAGTATCCGTATATGGATAGTACAGTGTTTGGATAGTACAGTATATGATAGTCCAGTGTATATGGATCGTAGCAGCTCTGATAGGTGGTGCCGTGATTATGTCTCTCCCGTGTATGGATCGTCCCTGTATCGGGATCGTACCATAGTCGATCTGATCGTCCCGTGTCTGGGATAAGTTCAGTCTATAGATTAGTACAGGGTATGGATAGTCTCTTCGTATATGGCTAGTTACTCGTATATGGTATAGATACAGTGTTATGGGATATTGGCTATGTATATGGATAATGCAGTCATATGGATAGTGCTAGTATATGGATATGCAGTGTATGGATATTAGTACTAGGTATAGATAGTATCAGCTGTATGATAGGTAGCTAAGTGTATGGATAGTAGCAGTGTATGGATAGTTCAGTGTATAGATAGTAGTCATTGTAATAGGATAGGTACAGTATATAGATAGTACACAGTGTAATGGATAGTACATGTGTTATTGATAGTACATGGACAAAATAGTTATGGATAAGTACAGTGTATGATAAAGTAAGTGTATGATAGAACAAGTATATGGATAGTACAGTGTATGGTATAGTAACAGTGTATAAAGTTAAGGTAGCACGTGTAGATTATTATAGTGTATATATAGATGCTAGTGTTAAGGATCGTACAGTGTATAGATAGTACAGTGTTGTATAGTATAGGTCTAGTGGATATTACAGTGTATTGATAGTGCAGTATATGGATATGCGAGTATATTGGATAGTACAGTGTATGGATATACAGTGTATGGAGAAGTACAAGTTGTATGATAGTACAGTGTATGGATAGTTCAGTAATAATAGATATGTACAGGGGTATGGATAGTACTGTATATGCGATAGTACAGTATATGGCTAGTACTTAGTGTATTGATAGTGGGCAGTATATGATAGTGCAGTATAATTGATAGTAGCAGTGTTGGATAGTAAAGTGTATGAATAGTACAGTATATGGTATAGTACAGTGTATGGATAGTACAGTGTATGTATAGTTCAGTGATAGTATATACAGTGTATGGATCATCAGTATATTGGATAGTACAGTGTATGGATAGTAACAGGAGTGTATGGATATTATACAGTAAAATAGATAGAAACAGTGTACATGGAATCTACAGTGGTATGGGATAACAGTGGTATGGAATAGTTCAGTATATCGATATAAACAGGTGTATGGATAGTCACAATGTATGGATAGTAACAGTGTATGGATAGTACGTGTATGAAGTACATTATATAGATAGTTACATTGGTAATGGGATAGTACATTGTATTGATAGTACAGTATATATAGTAACGCAGTGTTATGGGATTCGTACAGTGTATGATAGTACGTATATGGTAGTAGGTAGGGGGATGTACAGTGTATGGAAAGTACGTGTATAAGATAGTACAGTATATAGTATATTAACCGATAGTGGATATTACAGTTGTATGGATAGTACAGTGGGTGTATGGATAGTAACAGTATATAGATAGTAGTGGCTGGATGTACCGTAAAAATATGGATAGTTAGCAGTGGTAATGGATAGTACAGTGAGTGTATGGATGTACAGTAATATAGATAGTAGTGTATGGATAGTACCCATGTTATGGATAGTACAGTGTAAGGAATAGTACAGTGTTGGATAAGTACAGTTCTAGATGTAACAAGTTGTATGGATGTAACTAGTGTAATGATAGTAAATCAGTTACATGGTATTAGTACATGTGTATGGAGAGTACCGTATATAGATATACAGTGTAAGAAAAACAATAAAAATGATAAGTACAGTAATCTAGTAGTACAGTAATAGAATTACAGTGTATGTATAGTACAGAAATCTGGAATATGTAACAGTTATATGGATAGTACAGTTCATGATGATACAAAGTGTAATAGATAGACAGTGTATAGATAGTAACACAGTTGTATGGAAATGTACAGAATAGTAGATAAGTATCAGGTTGGATAGTAACATGGTATGGATAGTACAGTAATATAGATAATACGTTATGGATAGTACAGTCCTATGGATATACAGTATATGGATAGTACAGTAATATAAATATAAAACAGTAATATGGATATACAGTCATATGGGATATAACATTGTATGGATTAGTACAGTAATATGGATAAGTAAGTGTATGGATAGTACAGTATATGATATATACTGTGTATGCTTAGTTACAATCATCGTAGAAAGTGATCAGTGTAATGGATAGTACAGTAAATATATAGTAGAAGTGTATGGATAGTAGAACAGGCGTATGGAAAGTAACAAGTGTATGGATAGTAACAACAGCTAATGGATAGTACACATATCGATGTACAGCGTATGGATCTACAGCCGTATAGATAGTAACAAGTGATATTGAAGTAAAACGTGTATTGATAGTACAGGTGTATGGAAGACAGTGTAGGGATAGTACAGTGTAATGGATCGTACCGCGTATGGGATAGTACAAGTGTGATGATATTATCAGTTTGAAGGATAGTACAGTATATAGAGTAGAACCAGTGGTAGTATAGTACAGTGTAAGATGGATAGTCTAGTGAAAATGGATTATTTTCATATATAGATAGTCAGTGGAATGGATATACAATGTATGGATTAGTACAGTATATGGATATTACAATCAGGTGTTCTGGATAGTAGACAGTGGTATGGATAGTCAGGATATAGATAGTACAGTGAATGGAATAGTACAGTGTAATGTACATTGACGTGTATAGATATTACAGTATATAAAATAGTACATTATATGATATTCAGTGTATGGATAGTACACTAAGTGTAGTATAGTAACGTGTATGGAATAGTACAGTGTATGATAAGTACGAGTTATAGGATAGTAGACCGTGTATGGATTAGTACCGTTGTGTTGGGATCGTACAGTATATAGAATAGAGTGTATGGATAGTACAATGTTATGGATCGTACAGTTGTATGGATATTCAGGTGTATGGATCGTTAACGTGTAATGGATAGACAGTATATAGGATATTAGTACCGTGTTATGGATGAGTACAGTGTCGGATAGTACAGTATATGGATAGTAACAGTGTATGGATAGTAACAGTGAATATAGAGTAGTACAGTGTATGGATAGTACAGTATGAATAGATAGTACAGTATCTAGATTTACAGTGTATGGATAAGTCAGTATATGGATGTACAGTATATGGATAGTACAGTTATGTGATAGTACAGTGTATAGATAGTACATGTAATAGATAGTACAGTGTATGGATAGTACAGTATATAGCTAGTTCGCGAGTGTATGGTATCGTATCAGTGTAGGATAGTACAGTATATAGATATTAACAAGTGTATGGATTTAACCGATTAAAGATATTACAGTGTGATGGAGTACATTAATATTGATAGTACAGTATATAATATCCAGTATATGATAAGTAGCAGTATATGGATGTACAGTGTAGGATAGTACATGTATATGGATAGTACATGTTTGATAGTACAGTATAATAGATAGTACGTGTGTATGAACCGTAACAGTAAAATAGAAAGTACAGTGTCAGGATAGTACAGGAAATATTAGTACAGTGTATGGAATAGACACCAGCGTATGGATAGTACAGTGTATGGATAGTACAGCGTCAGGATAGTACCGTCATATAGATGCGTAGCAGTCGTATGGATGTACAAGCGTCTAGATAGTCAAGTGGTATTGATAGTACAGTGTTAAGGGATGGTACAGTGTATATATAGTCAGTGTAGGGATAGTACATATATAGAAAGTACTAAAAGTGTATGGATAGTACAGTTAGGGAGAGTACAGTCTATCGACGTAACATTGGTCTATGGATAGTACAGGCAATAAGATAGGACAAGTGTATGATATTACATTATAATAGATTGTACCCGCCGTATGGATTAGTAACAGTGTATAGATAGTAATAGTGTAGTGGATAGTACTAAGTATGGATATACAGTGTATATCGATAGTAACAGTGTATGGATAGTACAGTGTATAGATAGTATCGTTTATAGCGATATTAACAGTGTATTGATAGTACAGTGTCTGGATTAGTACAAGTTATTATGGATATAACAGTGTATGGATAGTAACAGGTATATGGATAGTACAGTATATCGATAGTCACAGTGTATGGATCGTACGAGTGTATAGATTAGTACAGTGTATAGATAGTAACAGTGTATGATAGTACAAAGTATCTAGAATAGTACAGTGGTATGATATATACGTGTATTGACTAGTATCAGTATATATATGTACTGTGTATGATCGGTCAGTGTAATGGAAAATACAAGTGGTATAGATAGTACCGATATAGTATAGTAAACAGTATATGGATATTACAGTGTTGGATAGTAACAGTGTGTATGGTATTACATATCTAGATCGTAGTGTATGGATAGTAACAGTTATGGATAGTATCAGTGGTATGGATAGTACAGTGTGTATGGATAGTACAGTAATATAGATAAGTAGTGTTATGGATAGTACAATGTAAATGGATAGTACAGTGTATGATGTACCGTGTAATGGATGAGTAGAATGTATGGATGTACACATTAAATATAATTAGTACCAGTGGTAATGGATATACATTGTTCTGGATAGTACAAAACAGTATATGATAGTACAAGTGTATGATAGTACAAGTAATATAGATGTACAAGTGTTATTGATAGTACAGTAATATGATATACAGTATATAGAGTTACAGTGTATTGAAATAGTACAGTATATGAATATACCAGTATATTGAATAGTACACGTGTATGGATAGTACAGTGTATAATAAGTAAACAGTGTATATATAGTACAGTGTATGGATAGATCGTATATGATATACAGTGTATGGATATTACAGTGTATGATAGTACTAGTATATAGATTATTACAGTGTATGGATATTACAGTATATAGATATACATGTCTGATAGGTACATTTATATGGATGTACAGTATATGGATGTACAGTATTAAATAGTCAGTATAATTGATATAACAGTATATGGATAGTACAAGGTTGGTAGGATAGTATCAGGATGGGATAGTAACAGTGTATGGATAGTACATAAATATTCGATAGTACCGGGTGTAATGGACAGTACATTATATCGTAAAGTACGTGTATGGATAGTAACAGTAAATATATAGTACATGTATGGATAGTAAACCGTGTATGGAATATACTAGTGTATAGAATGTACAGTATATAGATAGTAAACAGGTATATGGATATTACAGTGTATGTAGTATCCAGTGTATGTATAGTAAAACAAAGTGTATGATAGTACAGTGTAATGGATAGTCAGTTATATGGCTTACAGAGTGTATGGATATAACATTGTATGGGATAGTACTAGTAATATAGATATATTGTATGATAGTCAATGTTATGGATAGTACAGTTGTATGGGGATAGAGTACAGTGTAGATTGATGTACAGTGTATGGATAAGTACAGTAGTATAGTAGTTACAGGTGGTTGGGTGGGTATGGATGTACACAAAGGTGTATATGGATAGTAGCAGTGTATGGATAGGAACAGTATTAGATAGAACAGTGTTATGTGCTAGTACAGTAATAGGGTAGATAGTACAAGTAATATGAGATATTACAGTGTATGGATATACAGTATATGGGTAGTACATATAATGGATAGTTACAGTGTATGATAGTACAGTGTATAGATAGTACAGTGTATGGAATATTACAGTATATAGATATACATTGTAATGGTAGTAACAGTGTAATGGATAGTTACAGTCAAATATAGATATTACAGTGTATGGATCGTACAGTATATAGATTTACAGTGTATGGATAGTACAGTATATGGATAGTACAGTAATATGGATAGTACAGTATATAATAGTTCAGTATTGATAGTACAGTAAAATATGGATCGTACCTGTATGGGATAGTACACGTATATTGATAGTACCGTGTAGGGAATGTACAAATCTAGATAGTACGGTGGTAGGACAGAAGTACAGTATATAGAAAGTAGCGTGTTATGGATAGTACAGTAAATATCTATACATTGGTTATGGATATCGGGGGGGATCGGGTACATAGCGTATGGATTAGTTACAGAAAGCGTATGGATTAGCACAGCGTATGGATATTAAATGCATATAGGATCGAACATCAGTATGTATAGTACAGACGGCGTATATTTCTTACAGTGTAAATTGGATAGTATCAGTGTAATGGATAGTAAGCAAGTGTATATATAGTAAACAGTGTATGGTATAGTACAGTATATATAAAGTACAGTGTATTGATAGTACAGTGTATGGATATACAGTGCTATCGATCGTACACGCGTCTGGATAGTACAGCATATAGATATACAGTGTATGATAGTTACAGTAATATAGATTTACAAGCGTATGATAGTCAGTGTGATAGAATATACAGTGTCAGGATAGTACAGTATATGGCATAAGTAATCAGTATATCGATAGTACAGTGTAGGATCTTACAGTGTCATAGATAGTACAGTGTTATAGATAGTACAGTGTATGATAGTAACAGTGTAATGGATATTACAGTATATGGATAGTACAGTGTATGGATGTACAGTAATATGGATACGTACAGTATATCGATAGTACAGTGTATGGATAGTACATGGTATAGATAGTACAGTGTATTAGATAGTACACGTGTTATGTATATACAGTGTATGGATAGTAACAAAGTACTCGATAGTACTAGTGTATGATAGTCAACAGTGTAATAGATAGTACACAATTTGTATAGATAGTACACGTGGTATTGATATACAGTATATGGATAGTCAGTAAAATATCGATAGTTAAAGCTAGTGGTATGTGGATAGTCAGTGTAATAGATAGTACAGTGTGTATAGATATACAGTATATGGATAGTACAGTGTAGGGATAGTAAAACGAGTATATGATCTTAACAGTGTATTGAATAGTACAGTGTATGGAATATTACATTGTATGGATAGTACGTGTAGAGATAGTACGTGTATGGAATGTACAGTAATATAGATCGTACATGTAAATGGATAGTCAGGTCGAGGATAGTAACAAGGTATATCGTATTAGTACAGTGGTATGGATAGTACAGGTGAATGGATATTATGTAATCTAGTGTCTGGATAGTACAGTGTAATGGTCGTACCGTTATGGATAGTTAGTGTCATGGATAGTAACAGATATGGAGATTACAGTATATCGATGTACAACAGTGTATGGATAGTTACAGTGGTATGGTATATAACGTAATGATAGTAGTATCTATATGGGATGTAACAGGGTAATGGATAGTAAACGAGCAGTGGTAATGGATCGTAAGAACAGTGGTATTGATAGTACAGTGTATGGATAGTACAGTGGTATGGATAGTAGCAGTATTATAGATAGTAACTATTTTTAATGGAAATTACAGTATATAGATAGTAAACATTTTATGGAAATTACAGTATATAATAATAGTACGAATGTATAGTATAGCTAGAGCAATATAGCTTAGTACACGTTAATAGGGTTTGGGATGATTACAATTAGGAGTGACAGCCGCCAATGTAAAGTCCGGTGTCAATCTCGCGTAGCTCCCCTGTGGTGACGGTAAGAAAGTGAATAGTACATGCTCAGTGTCGGGGACACACACTAGGGGATTTAGTTGCCTGGGGGGGGTTGAGTCTCGGGGATCCCCGTCCTGGTGTGTGTGACATGGGATCTGTGAAGGGACCCGATGCTGCTTCCATTGTCCTTCTTTCATCTCCCACAGCCCTGACGTTCTCTCTCTCCTCACCAAGTCGCCAATGAGTCCGCATGGGCCAAGAAGCGGAGGTTTGGGGGTCCCCTGTTACCCGTGATACGAATTCCGTGTCCGGGTCAGGAGAGGAAAGCCAAAGAATAAAGGTTGAAAACTTCCATGCATCTCGCCTGGAACCTCCACCTGGAATCGCTAATGGCAGCTTCCACTACACTTCCCCTCTGTGGACCCCACCCCGGACTCAGGTGGAACGGATTCTCCCCGGCGGGGAGGAGGCGATGACCCTGAGCTTAACCAGATCGTCACCTCCCTGATCCTGGGGACCCTCATCCTGTGCGCGATCTTCCGGCAACGAGCCTGTGTGATCGCGGCGATCGCTCTGGAGCGGAGCCTGCAACCGTGGCCAATTACCTCATCGGGTCCCTGGCTGTGACCGACCTGATGGTGTCCGGTTTGTTCTGCTCCATGGCCGCGCTCTACAGGTCCTGAACAGTGACCCTGGTCCAGGTCACGTGCGACAATCTCATTCTCCTGACGTTTCTGTGTTGCCCTCGTCCATCCTGCACCTGTGGCGCGATCGCTCTCGACGACGCATACTGGCGATCACAGACCCCATAGACTATGTGAACAAGAGAACGCCCGGAAGCCTGCCATGCTGATCACCTACCTGGATCGTCGTTCGGGTTCTCCATCTCCATCCCCCCATGCTGGGCTGAGGACCCCGGAGGACCGGTCGGACCCGGGACGCCTGTAAGATTCACAGAGGATCCCGGTTACTAACCATCTACTCTAACATCGGACCTTCTACATCCCCCTGGCCCTCATGCTGGTCCTGTACTGGAGGATCTTCCGGGCGGCAAGATTCAGGATCCGGAAAACGTCAGTAAAACCCGAGAGGAAGAAAGTGACCGGTCCCGGCCGTCCAACGGGGAGTCGGGGAAGGAAAACTGGAGGAGGTCGGTGGAGCCCAACCCCTGTGTGAATGAGCTGCCCTAGAGATTGGTCCACTCCAAATCCCACCTCTCCCTGCCCAGCCACCCTTCTGACATTACAGTCCCCCCCTTGGCCAGAACAGGAATGACAGGCGCCACCGAGGCCAAGAGGAAAGTGGCCTTGGCCAGGGAGAGGAAAACTGTAAGACCGTGGCATCATCATGGGTATCTTTCATGTTCTGCTCTGGTTGCCCTTCTTCATAGCTGCCCTGGTCCTGCCCTTTCTGTGAGACCTGTCCATCCCCCACCTGCTCTCATGATATTATCACACTGGCTGGGCTACTCCACTCCTCCTGACCCCATTCATTTAACGCCTATTTCAATAGGAGTTCCAAAGTGCTTTTAAGAAATCATCAAGTGCAATACTGCACACAGTGATAACCCTTAACTAGGCCTGACCTCCCCTCACATACTGACAGACATCCACACCTGGGACCTCCATGGTTTGGTATAAGGATGAGCCCAGGGTACAATTAATCAGCACAAGGACCCAGACCCTGTACACTATTAAACTTCTAAGTGCAGGGCGGCCATGGGGGTACAACTGGAGAATGAATCTGGACCAGAATCTTCTTGAATCTATTAACCAGGACAAAGTGTTATTGACCTGATTATATCCTAATGAGTTGGAAAACCTATTAGGACATCATGGTAAAAAAGGGACAGCATGGTACAGTAGGACAACATGGCATGGAAAGACAGCATGGTACAGTAGACATCATGGGCCATGAAAGATATTGTACAGTATGACCATCATGTACAATAAGACAATATGGCACAAGAAATAGATCATTGATACAGTAGGACATTATGGTCAGTAGGACATTATGGTACAGTAGGACATTATGGTATAGTAGACAAAATGGTACAGTAATGACATCATAGTACCGAAATATATTGTACAATTGAAAATTATGTACAATAAATGACATGGTAAGTAGGACAAAATGATACGAAAGACATGGTACAGTAGGACACCATGTCAGTAAGACAACATGGTACAGTAGGAAATGGAACAGAAATACATCTTAATACATTAGGACATCATGGTACAGAAGACTTAAAAGGCAACAGTATACTATCATTTACAGTAGACTCATGGTACAGGTTTACAATCATGGTACAGTGTTTACAACATCAATGGTACGTAGGACATCATTGTACAAGACTTCATAGTAGCAATAGGACATCATGGCATAGTAGACATCATGTACATGAGAGATCATGGTACAGTAAGACTTCATGCAACAGTAGGACATCATGGTACAGTAAGACATCATGGCACAGTGGACATCCATGGTACAGTGTTTACATCATGCACAGTAGACATCAGGTACAGAAGACTTCATGTCACAGTGGGACATCATAGTACAGTAAGACTTCATGGCAACAGTAGGACATCATGGTACATGTAGACATCATAGTACAATTGTTACATCATGGTACAGTAAGACTTCATGGCACAGTAAGACTTCATGCAACATAGGACATCATGGTACTGAAAGACATCATGGCACAGTAGGACATCATGGCACAGTGTTACAGCATGGTACAATAAGACTTCATGCACAGTAGGACATCATGGCAGTGTTTACAATCATGGTACAGTGAGACTTAATGGCACAGTGGGACATCATGTACAGTAGCATTCGGCTGGTTATCCAATCGCTCACGGTCAGATAGAGGATGAGTTATTGTTTTTTTTAAAGTACAGACCTTCCTTAAGTAAGAACATTGTCCAGACCATCCTAGTGCATAAACTCATCTCTCTCTGCTTATTAAACTGAAACCGAGGTGAATAGAACAGTGAGTATTGTATGTAGACACGTCATTTATGAATGTATCAGTATTCACATTGCAAATTATGCTGGTTGAAGTGATAATATTCCACCAAGTGTCATTGGAATATAACTTTGCTTTTGCAGTAGCAAATGTCGCCACCCGTACTACCTATTTAGTGCTTGCTATTTCAGTGGAGTGGCTATGGAGTGTCACTGGGAAAGATTGGTAGTGGTACAGAGAGAATTTTTGTTTGTTTTTCATTGGTGCCGAGTGTCGCTGTGTCTATCAAAAATCCCGGAAGGTTGGAGGGTAAACATTCCATTGCTATAAGCAACATGATAGACTGGTTGATTTTTAGTAATAAGTGATCGAATGCTTCTGTATTGTTTAGTTGCAGACTGAATAGAAACGTGTTAGGGACATGTTGTTTTCTAACCTTTAAGGACAGTAATATCTGATATCCATTGATAGGGGCACTAGTAGCATTAACTGTAACTTGCTACAACAATATGATGCCCGTCTCAAAGGGCTTCAAGTGATTAACATCAGTTGAAACCTCCTAACATACCATATTGCATTATTTGCCTTTAGAATAATTGCAGATGATTGATTGCGTCCATAGCAACAACAGATCCCACTAATGTATATTTTTGACATTTTTTTTAACATTGGTTTTATTGGATGTTCCTGTTTGTAATTACCGTAAAATGTTGATCATGATTATACAGTTACATGGCATTTCAAAACACCGTGATGCATTAGACCCCCCTGTAAAGATTAATAAGCAATTGATTTTATGTAGGGAAACCTTTTGAGATCTCTTAGAAAACTGAGTTATGTAATTATTAGAGGGGAGTAAAAGGTCTATCATGTACGTCACATACGACATACATCTTGTATGTAAGGAGAGGGCGTGCATTTAAAATAGTTGTGTGAGTAGATGTTTGTTGGACAAAGTCACCCCTTTTCTTATTTCAGTTTTTTCCTAACTGACTGGTTCCTTAAAGGAGAACTATCATGTGTATAAGTTTTTTTTTAAATGGTTAATGAAAGGGCTGGTAATTCCTACCTCCCAGTATTGTTTTCTGTGAGGAGCACCAGCCCAAAGAAAACCGATTCTGCCAGTCTTCATCCTGGTCTTCAGCACTATCTTAAATAGAGAAATAGTCCAGGTCCTAACCTGGCAAATGAAAACTGATGTGCTGTAGCTCCTTAATGAATGATATTGTGAGGTAGGAATAATCAATCCGACCTCCCTGCCCAGGTACTTTCTATTTTTAAAAAAGTTATATTTTCAGAGTATAGTTATCCTTTAAGTCATTCAGCTGCACGGGCATGAGACTGGGAGCAAGTGTACAGATTGCTTCTTCCTACTCATTCCATCTAAATATCGCATTGTGGAACCCACACGGGATGATAGAACATTTCTATCAACTTATCCCACTGCTGGGTATTTTCATTCGATTTCCTTGACCCCAAAAGAGTTTTTAGAAAAAAACTTGCAGACAGTGTTTGTAAGGTAAGGCGAAGAATCCCAGTGTGTGTATCACAAGGAACACATACTGACGTAACTGGGCATTACTTATTATGGGAAATGGATGGTAATCCTATCTTTATCCTGTATTATCCACTTTGGCTGATTTGAAGACATAATTCTAAGGAGTGTGATGTCAATTATCCCTAATGTTAATGCTACTGTATATAACAAATCTATCAATGTCCAATCCCCATATAAACAAAGGGCAAAGATTATTCTCCCCAGTTATACAATATGATTTACAGCAGATGGTTCAATCCATTCATCTTACTGCCCCCAAATCTTGTCCATGTGCCCAAGAGTGTAATTAAATTCCATTTATTGTTATTGAGGAGACGCAGTTCAGATCCATGTTCCCAATTCTATATAAAGAATGTTAAACAACCATTTAAATACAACACCCACAACAGTATTAACCTAGCAGATGGTCTATGGCCATAGATTAAGAATCATCTGTGCTTAGTCATTTAAAGATGTGACCTCCCTCTTGTAAGGGACCCCCCACCATAGATAGCTGTCTGTGACCTGCAGCTCTTTCACTGTTGCTAAACTAACACAACTTTTAATTCTACCCAGCAGACTCAGTATTAGAGTATTGCAGTGGGCGCAGTTAAAAGGAGACTAAATATAAATATTAATAATCCCAAATAGATTCTATAATTCCTAGCTATCAAATAGCTGTAACAATCTACCATGTAAATCAGCAATATTGTGGAAAGATCATCTTAGATCCTGCAGGTTTTTGTCATGTTCTTATGTCTGCAGCCTCCTTAGTAACAATTGGTTTTCTTACTGCTCAGTCTTGGTTACAGAGAGGTCACAGACAGGTCACCCAGTAGTAACTTGACAGCTCTAGAGTAGGGCTAGAGAATTCACGAGCCATGTGCAACTGTGTATCTGGGTCAGTGACCCACTCTGTAAAACCCAGAAACCTAAATTAACATCTAATTTCCTCTATAATGCGTGCTTATTTTAAAGGTGAGAGATACAGAAATCTGCTAGATTACAATTATAGCATTCATGCAGTCATTTACATTTTATCTTTAGTTCTCCTATAAGCAGCGAAAAATGTATCAATAGAATCTATAAATACCAGTTAAGAAGTCATGTTAATTAAGCTTTTCATGTGTTTGATCAGCAATATTAATGAATGAAACCCTATAATGTTGTATCACTATGTTTCCTGGGCAATTCAGAATTAAGTAACATCCTTAAATACGAGGATAAAACTGGCGTTTGTGGTTATGGATTTTTTCTATACATGCACATTGTGATTATTGTCCATTATTGGCATATGACGTACGTGCGTTGCTTGCTTGTGCATCTTGCGCCATATTGACGTGTCTACGAGTATTTATACTATGGAAATACAGGGAGAGAAATGACATATTAAGATTTGCCAACACAGGATCCAGGTTCCTTTAACTAGCGTGGACGTAATGAGAGCACTTAGACATGAGATGGAGAATAGAATTATACAGGGTTTAGAACTGTAAAATCTGAACACTTTCTAAAGGCCTAGGATTATTATATCCCAACAAGGCATTTCATCATAGAAAATTGTTCTCTAAAGCTGAATAATGTAGATTTGACGCAAATCACAGTATATGTTCTGGCAGGTCTGTAGAAAACTGTCACCTTTGATTTGCATCATTTTTTTAGTCAGACTACAGTCAGCAATAAGCACAGATTACAGGCCATATGCATCAAATGTGTTATGGAAATTACCCTAACACTATACATTTCACTTGTACCGGAGATGGTGTGTGGGAAATAGAGACGTTTCCAGTGTCAGTAACACACATCAGTACTATGTTTCTCCCTGAAACTGCCTCCCATTATAATAAGTGAATATAAATCAATCTTTACCAGTTCCTGATATATCTGATGTTAAGAGTAATCTGATTGGATAAAGTATGATTTTAGAGTTTATCACCAATTTAAATGGCAACATTTTTAGTGATGTATACACACCAACCTTAGTCACACATTTTTATTATAGGAGACCATGCAAGAAGCCTCATATGACAAACACACATAAATACAAGCGCAAGTCGTTTAGTTCAGAGCTGTTTGTTTATCAGACTCTTTTCGCTCTTGTAAGCCGAGCAGGATGGGAAACATCTTTGTGTTTAGTGATGAGGAGGTGGGGGACTTTACACGGGAATGCCCTTGAAGATAAAAAAAAAAAACTTGCCCAGGGAAAAGTCACAAATGGCTACTATATAGTGCAATTGTTTTGATCAATTAAACCCAATATGTGCAAGATAAAAAATAGTTCCGCACTGAGAATCCTTGTAGTTTGGTGGCTGATTTCCTGTGAAAGGAGGAATATGATTTAACCCCGTGTTTTAATGTGATAAACATTGTCCTCTCCTACCCTCATGTGCTGATGTAAAAGGATTACTAATTATTTAGTTCTAAAAGGAACTAATTATTTTGTTCTATATTTTCTTTCCATGTTTCTCTTTTGACATTTGCAGTTATCAGGATCTTGTCTTGTGTGCAGAATAAAATGTGTAAAATCCATATGATTATAATTTCACTGTCCTTAGTTGAACTAATGTTGCTTGGAATGGCTGGTCACAGGTTTTTTCCAATTTTTTTTCCATTATCATGTTCCATGTTCCTTGGATGGGTTGAGTGGGGGCATGTTAGTAAAGGAAGATCCAGAGTACCCTACAGGCAGATACCCCCCCAGCACATTGTTGCACTAACTGTATGGTTTGGGACATGAATTAAGTTTTCCTGGGCTTTAAAAGAAAGGGTATATACTGGGCTACCTTCCTGCTGCTGCACTGTGTGGGCGCTTTCTGGTTTCCTTCCTTCCTGTTAGATCCTGCTTTATTCCAGTATGTGGGTGGGTTAAGAGATGTAATGGCAGAGGTTACTTGATAATGGACCACGAGTCCGAAACATGTTTTGTTTATAAAGCAAGTGGAAGATATCCCCTGTGAGTCTGCAATTCCAGAACTGCCCTTACAACCTTTCTTCTGTTCAATGGTGGAATGTTCACCTTATAGCTTTGCAATTAGCACAAGGATCAAAATGTCCCAATTTTGGTACAAATTGATGGATCATAATTTACTGTGAAACTACACTTCGTAATATGTCTTTATTATTATTTTATCGTTTATTACAGGAAAGTCATGAAAGTGGGCAAAGGGCTGGATTAATATTCTCCTACACAAAACACGTGCTGGGAGATTCAATAAAGTTCTTAAGAGAGATTCAATAAAAGTTCTTATTGTAAAAATGGTGCTAATTTTGCCCCAACCAATCAGATATTATTTAACATTTAAAAGCTAACATCTGATTGGCTGGGCAAAATTAGCACCATTTTTAATGATAAGAACTTTTATTGAAAAACCCTGAATGTGTTCCCTTTTTCATTATTATTTTTTTATTATTCTAATTATTCTTTAGAAGGTTTGAGAAGACTTTCTGACCCCCCATAGTCAAACATCACTATATGTATAGGAAGAATTGTATTTCAGTTTGCATCTCTGCAACAGAATGTCTAGGAACCTATATATGGAAACACTTTATTGAGGACAGCTTAAATCTCCTTTGAGAAGTTTTAATAAAGGGCAATCTCAGATATCAAGTAGGTGAAACTCATAACCCAGGTTGATTCAGAAAACACATACCGTAACATATGTTTTATAACAGTTTTATGGTATTTTGTTGATGATGCCATTACTGACTACATTTTGAATGGCGGAGTTTTGATAGGTTTGGATGGTGAATATAAAATGTAGTTAAATGTTATACATGTTTGTAAAGGATGCTATTATGAAATAGTTTGGCATGAAAGCACGGTTCTTCTGAAACACTGTGGTGGAGGTAGGGGGCACTCAAGAATTACAAATCAGATAACCTAAAAGTTATTTTAAAAAGTACTGTACATTTCCATGATCCGTTACTGATCTTAGGCATCAGTGCTAACCAATGGAGGTAAATTTGAACCAAGGACTCAGCATCTAATGCATCAGTGCTAACCAGTGGGGGTAGATTTGAACCAAGGACTAAGCATCTAATGCATCAGTGCTAACCAGTGGGGGTAGATTTGAACCAAGGACTCAGAATCTAATGCATCATTGCTACCAATGGGGGTAGATTTGAAACAAGGACTAAGCATCTAATGCATCAGTGCTAACCATGGGGGTAGATTTGAACCAAGGACTCAGCATCTAATGCATCTGTGCTAACCAATGGGGGTAGATTTGAACAAGGACTCAGCATCTATGCATCAGTGCTAACCAGGGGGTAGATTTGAACCAAGGACTCAGCATCTATGCATCTGTGCTAACCAATGGGGTAGATTTGAACCAAGGACTCAGCATCTATGCATCAGTGCTAACCAGGGGGGTAGATTTGAACCAAGGACTTAGCATCTAATAATCATGTGCTAACCAGTGGGGGTAGATTTGAACCAAGACTTAGCATCTAATGCATCAGTGCTAACCAGTGGGGGTAATTTCAACCAAACTGTTCCTTTTTGAAACTGTTATAACTGTTTGTTAAATTGAATGCTAATATTTTTTAAGGACAAATAATCCCTTTTTAAATATGAATCTAATTTGCTGTCACAGTTACCAGTGCCTCAGTACACACACAATATTATTTTAACATGAAATGTTTATAAAGTAATATATTTTTATTGTAAAGGACAACTAAAGCCTCAGAACAACATTGAATTAGAAGGCAGATCTCCTTGATATGAAAACAGTAATCAGTGTCTCACATCTCATTTTAATATGGTTGTTTTAGAAATTTAACTTTCTAACATGAGAATTGCGTCTTATTTCCCAGTGTTCCAGTGTCACACAGTGTGGTCACTGGCCATTATGTTTTTTTACACATGCTTAGTCCTAAGATATTGCAGGAACGTTTTACAGTTGGTACAGTTGGTCACACCCTTTAGTAACCGCTAGCCAATACTTTTACAGGACAGAATAGGCAAAGGAAGCATGTGACTGAGGTCAGGGTGTGACCAGTCACTGTACATACACACAGTTATTTCATCCAGTTTTTCAATTGGTAACATTTACTTTAATGCTATTTACTGTATTGCTATTTTACAGTTTACTGTGTTTTTTTAGTGGGTAAATGTTCAGATTCTGGGGTGTAAAATTTGGCTTTAGTTCTCCTTTAATTTATGTCAATTTTATTTCTGATCCCATTAAAAAAACACACAAAATGTGATAGATGTAGTAGCAGTTTCTAACTTTTTATATCTAAAAACTATAAAATAGCTAATTCACGGTCTATTAGTTCTTATCTCACTGACATTATTCATTTTACTGTCTGAATTCTATTCTGTTCTATATTTAATTCACTTTACTTATTCATAAAATGGGAATGTTACCAAGGGGAATGGAACTAATGCAAAACTATACTATTCTTCAATATGAGATTGTGCGTGTGATTGGACTGCAGTGATGTATCCCACCTTCTCTGCTTGGTGGAAACCAAAACAAACACACACATACAGAATGTGCATACACAATCACCCCATTAAACAAACACACACGCATACAGTATTGTTCTTATACATATCACACCAGAAAAACACACACACCATACAGTATGCTCTTACACACAAATCACCCCAGTAAACAACACACATACAGTATGTTCTTACACATCACTCCACCCCAGTAAACAAACACACTCGTACAGTATGTGCGTACACATATCACTCCTGAACAAACACACATACAGTATGTTCTTACACATATCACCCCAGTAAACAACACACGCATACAGTATGTTTGTACACATATCACTCCAGAAACAAACACACACATTAGTATGTTCTTACACATATCACCCCAGTAAACAAACACACACGCATACAGTAATGTTCGTACACATATCACTCCAGAAAACAAGCACACACATACTATGTTTTTCTTACACATATCACCCCAGTAAACAACCACACACGCATACAGTATGTTCTATACATATCACGCCAGAAAACACACACACGCATACAGTATGTTCTTATACATATCACGCCAGAAACACACACACCGCATACAGTATGCTCTTACACAAATCACCCCAGTAAACAAACACACATACAGTATGTTCTTACACATATCACCCCAGTAAACAAACACACATACAGTATGTTGTTACACATATCACCCCCAGTAAACAAACACACATGCATACGTATGTTTGTACCACATATCACTCCAGAAACCAAACACACTCGTACAGTATGTGCGTACACATATCACTCCTGAAAACAAAAACATACATACGTATGTTCTTACACATATCACCCCAGTAAACAAACACACGCATACAGTATGTTCGTACACATATCACTCCTGAAAACAAAAACACATACAGTATGTTCGTACACATATCACTCCAGAACAAACACCACACACATACAGTATGTTCTTACACATATCACCCCGTAAAACAAACACACGCATACAGTATGGGTACACATATCACTCCAGAAAACAAACACGCATACAGTATGTTCGTACACATATCACTCCAGAAAACAAACACGCATACAGTATGTTCATACACATATCACTCCAGAAACAAACACACGCATATAGTATGTGTGTACACATAATATCCAGAAAACAAACACACGCATACAGTATTTTCGTACACATATCACTCTAGAAACAAACACACATACAGTAGTGCGTACACATATCACTCCAGAAAACAAAATAACACGCATATAGTATATGCGTACACAATCACCCCAGAAAACAAACACACACATACAGTATGTATGTACAAAAATTACCCCAGAAAACACACACACATACAGTATGTACAATACATATTACTCTAGGAACACAACACACACGCATACAGTATGTTCTTACAAATACACACCCCAGTAAACAAACACACGCATACAGTATGTGTGTACACATATCACCCCAGAAAAACAAAAATACACGCATATAGTATATGCATACCAAATAACCCCAAAAAAAACACGCATACAGTATGTGATACACATTTCACTCCAGAAAGCAAACACATGCATACAGTATGCACATACACATCACTTAAGAAACAAACACACACATACAGTATTGCATACACAAATCACCCCAGTAAACAAACACACATACAGTATGTTCTTACACATATCACCCCAGTAAACAAACACACATACAGTATGTTGTTACACATATCACCCCAGTAAACAAACACACATGCATACAGTATGTTTGTACACATATCACTCCAGAAAACAAACACACTCGTACAGTATGTGCGTACACATATCACCTCCTGAAAACAAAAACATACATACAGTATGTTCTTACACATATCACCCCAGTAAACAAACACACCGCATACAGTATGTTCGTACACATATCACTCCTGAAAACAAAAACACATACAGTATGTTCGTACACATATCACTCCAGAAACAAACACACCACACACATACAGTATGTTCTTACACATATCACCCCAGTAAACAAACACACACGCATACAGTATGTGGGTACACATTCCACTCCAGAAAACAAACACGCATACAGTATGTTTGTACACATATCACTCCCAGAAACAAACACGCATACAGTATGTTCATACACATATCACTCCAGAAACAAACACCACCGCATATAGTATGTGTGTACACATAATACTCCAGAAAAAACAACAACACGCATACAGTATGTTCGTACACATATCACTCTAGAAAACAACACAACATACAGTATGTGCGTACACATATCACTCCAGAAACAAAATACACGCATATAGTATATGCGTACACAACATCACCCACCAGAAACACAACACACATCACAGTTATGTATGTACAAAAATTACCCCAGAAACACACACACATACAGTATGTGCATACACATATTACTCTAGGAACAAACACAACGCATACAGTATGTTCTTACAAATATCACCCCAGTAACAAACACACGCATACAGTATGTGTGTACACATATCACCCCAGAAAACAAAAATACACGCATATAGTATAATGCATACACAAATAACCCCAAAAAACAAACACGCATACAGTATGTGGATACACATTTCACTCCAGAAAGCAAACACATGCATACAGTATGCACTACACATCACTTAAGAAAACAAACACACACATACAGTATGTGCATACACACATCACCCCAGAAAACAAACACACACATACAGTACGTGCGTAGACAAACCACCCCAGAAAACAAACACACACACATACAGTATGCACATAAACACATCACTTTAGAAAACAAACGCACAAATACAGTATGTGCGTACACAAATCACCCCAGAAAACAAACACAACCGCATACAGTACGTGCGTACACAATCAACACGAAAACACACACATACAGTTTGCACATACACAAATCACCCCAAAAACAAACACAACACGCATACAGTATGTGCATACACAATCACTCTCCAGAAAACAACCACACCATACAGTATGTGTGTACAAAAATTACCCCAGAAAACAAACACACATATACAGTATGTGCATACACAAATCACCCCAGAAAACAAACACACATGCATACAGTATACGCATACCACATCTCTTGAGAAAACAACACACACATACAGTATGTGCATACACAAATCACCCCAGAAAACAAACACACACAGTATGTGCATACCAATCACTCAAAAACCACACTTTCACAATCACAAACACACAACTCTTACCCTACACATTACCCCAGAAAAACAAACACAACGCATACAGTATGTGCATACACAAATCACTCCAGAAACAAACACACACATACAGTATGTGCATAGACAAATCACCCCAGAAAACAACCACACACATACAGTATGTGCGTACACAAATTACCCTAGAAAACAAACACATGCATACAGTATGTGCGTACACAAATTACCCTAGAAAACAACACACACATACAGTATGTGCATACACAAATCACCCCAGAAACAAACACACATATACAGCATGTGCATACACAAATCACCCCAGAAAACAAACACACATATACAGCATGTGCATACACAAATCACCCCAGAAAACAAACACACATATACAGTATGTGCATACATACACAATTACCCTAGAAACCAACACATGCATACAGTATGTGCGTACAAAAATTACCCCAAAAACAAACACACATTACAGTATGTGCATACACAAATCACCCCAGAAAACAAACACACATATACAGCATGTGCATACACAAATCACCCCAGAAAACAAACACACATATACAGTATGTGCATACACAAATCACCCCAGAAAACAAACACGCATACAGTATGTGCGTACACAAATCACCCTAGAAAAACAACACACATACAGTATGTATGTACAAAAATTACCCCAGAAAACAAACACACACATACAGTATGTGCATACACATATCACTTCAGAGAACAAACACACACACATACAGTATGCGCATAACCACATCACTTTAGAAAACAAACGCACAAATACAGTATGTGCGTACACAAATCACCCCAGAAAACACACACACACATACAGTATGGGCATACACATATCACTCCAGAAAACAAACACGCATACAGTATGTGCGTACACAAATCACCCTAGAAAACAAACACACATACAGTATGTATGTACAAAAATTACCCCAGAAAACAAACACACACATACAGTATGTGCATACACATATCA